>JAQIYE010000275.1:0-14264 GCA_034699765.1 Xenyllodes armatus
CGATGGCCACACGAACAAAAACTTCCAAAAACTCGAATTACACGAAGGGTTCCAGGAGGAAGCCGGGGAGGAAGTAGTAGTGAGACCTTGAGCAATAAACCCTCAAGTTCCAAGGTCAAGGTCAAGGGAGAAGAGGTCAATGGGAACAATAATAATGGAAATATACCTACTAGAGGCTCAACTCCCAATCCTCCACCCCAACCCACACCCAAAAAAGTTTCATTTGATGAAAAACTTCGGATGGAAGTTATGTTTGATGGGAAAAGGGATCAGAAAGGGTTAAGGTCCGGATTGGCCCCACCTGAAAAAGTTCATCAGAGTTCCGATTCAGGACTTAGAGCCAGCAGACCAGGAGGACCCAGCTACAGTCCAACGATTACAGAAAAACCTACGAGGAAACGTACCCTTGAAAAATCCTTATCAGGAAACCTAAAAAGTCCAAAAGTTGTTCCACCATCCTCAACTCGAGGAGGCCCTGTTGACCCAATCAAAGTTGCATCACTGAGTCATGTAGGCCCTCAAGAGTCACGGGCCCCTCCTCAACCACCCCTTGTCCCTCTCTCTGACAAGGCACGCCTGATTAATAATCTTATGAGTATTAGCCCTTCAAGGAAATCTCAACAAGCTCAAGGAGTCAAGAATGACCTTCGGAGTCAAGTTTCTAAAAGGTCACAATCACAAAGAGGTAAAAAACCATCATGGATGACTCGTCCTGTTCCTAAAATTGTTGTAACTCCTGCTCCACAATTACCTTCACCTCCAAAATCCAGTAAGGATGCTGGAGCTGGAGGAACACAAAGGAATTCACTGGATGGGATGGCTAAAGATGAACCACCTTCACCAGATCATTTACATGCACTGGGGTTTCGAAGAAGTCCAGTTGTAGTTGATAAATTAAAGACTCAAGGACTTGAGAGTGAGGATGATGAGAGAAGTGCAAGGAAGAGGAGGAAGATTAAGGCAAGGGAGGCGGGTCTTAAGGCTCAACAACAAGAACAAAAGCCAGAGCCTCCTGAAGTCCCTCAACCACAAGAATGGTCACCACCACCAGCATCATCTAGAGAACCTCAACCCCAAGGATCATTACCCAAAGAACTAGTCCCATCATCATCACCACAAACCCCCATCCAACCTGGACCTCAGAAAATTGATGAGACTCAAGATTCAGACTCAGATCAACCGTCTGAGCCATCCTATCGATTATTTCCTGGACCTCGTCCAAAGAAGGTCAAGTTTAAAAAACCATTCAAGTATGACTATGATCAAATCCCGATCCCTAAACTTCAAGAATATTTGAATGAGAGTAGTGAGGATGAGGGTCATGGATATTCAGGACGGGGAACAAGATGGACAAAATTAAAAGAGAATTTATTGAGGCAGAGCCAGGCTGCTGATGAAAAAATCTTAAAGGAACATCCATTGGTTGAAAAGTTAATTTATGAAGAGGGTGAGTTGGCTGGACGTAGACCTCCTGAGAGACCCAAGCCCAATGTTCAGGAAGAAGAAAATAAAAGGGTTGAACAATTGAGAGAAAGCCATCAAAGACAAGGACAAGCAGGGTCATCAAACTATCCTAGCTCGTCTAATCCCCAATCACAATCGAAGCCTGAAACTACAGAAATTTCTTCCTCAGGTCAGGGCCAGGGGTCAAGTAGAGCAACAAAGGAAAGAGTTGAACGGAATTATGAAATCCTTTTGGCATCTGCAAAAAAGCTCTGACACTGTCCTCGAGTTATCCTGACTCGGTTTCCTTGTAGGAAGGAAAATACTCTTAAAACCTGTTAACCTGACTTATTTTTGTTTTTAAATTCATATACTTCAGTGTCTAAATAAAGTATGTAGATTATATGAATTAGAATGAAAGTTGCGAAAAACATTCTCTTGATTACTTTAACTTTTATAGCATTTTTATATAATAAAAGATCACCTGGTATTCAATTTACAAAATGGTGAATGACCAAATTACGAAAAAACATAGCATTTTAAAGTTGAAAACTTTAGGAAATACGAGAACGTCCAAACAATGGGAAGTGTGTGAAATATACACAAGATTTGACAAACTTTGTTCCTCATAATAGGTCAAGGGCTTAGGTCACTAATCGGGTCGTCTGTTCCATACATGAACTTGTCCATTTGTACCATGTGGCTTGGTCGGTTATGGCAGGGTTTCACCTTTACTGATCTGTAAATCAATGAAAAAATTGCCTCATGTTTTAGGCTTTTCTTTGACCTTCGTTATAAAACCCAAACAGTACAGTCAATTAAGTTGATTACACTCACCCAAGCTTCCAAATACTCAATTTTCCTTTCAAGGGAAGTTAGTCTCTCATTTAAAGTGGCCAATCTTGAGCGACAGCTTAAATCTGAAACATAAGATTAAATATACATACAATAATTAATTAGTATAGTACTTGTTGACAAATGACATCTACTAGTTTAGCGGGTCCGAGGTCAACAGAGGTCAAATAGTCCATGTTCCATATCCATCATTGCTATAAAATCCAAAACTATTATTATTTTCTCTCACTTACCAAATGAATTGAGAAAGTCCGCAATCCTCTTGATTGAGCCAGTGATGACCTCAATGTACTCTCGATTCGCCCAGTCCTGTTGGATTTGTTTTTGAAAGTCTTCTCTGTGAGCCATTCTTTTACAAAAAATCTAAGAAATTATTGAATTGTCACTATTTAGAGAGACGAGTCCTTGAAATCAATCAATTCTAATGAAATGACCTCTCCTATTATAGCATGATGACCCTAATGATTCAAAATCCAATTCAATAATTATTAAGTAGTTGGACTTTTTACTCATTTCATTTCCCCGCTACGGTGAAGCCTTACAAAAATCTCAGCTCTCCCCTGTACTTTTAGAAACATACAAAATATTTGTGAGTGGCCAAAGTCCTTGACCTCTTTTTTGACTTGACCTTTAGAAAAGATAAAAGTTTGACCTCAAGCTACTCTGGATATTATCAATACATGCTTTATTAATTTCTAAATAATGTAGGAAACCGGGAGTCAAACTATAAACAATTCCAAGTTAATTCCACAATAATATTTTTATTCAATAATATCCAACCTTACTTTAGTTATAATTTGTCCTAAGTAAAAGTAAATCATTTTAATTATATTGATCTGAATGAAGTAAATAAACAATCAGTATCATTTTGTCTTATGAATGATGTCAAATTGGCACGTACAACTATGGAATGAGGGATGTAATGATATTGTGGAATGACATTACTGGACCACAGGCACGTCTTAATTATGGCAATAGCACAAGATATCATCATAAATTACTTTTCTTCTTTTAGTTTCTAATTCAGATCCACATCCTATCCCTTTTCAATATTTCATGGAACAGTCAAGCAATGAAAAACACTAACTTAAGTATATAAACTCTGAACAATAAACTAACAGAAAAACAGTTTTGTCAATAAGAGTAAGAATATAAATAATAATAATTAGGTCAAGGAACTTCAAATTACTTAATAGTCAAAAACACTTAAAATATATCCAAAATGCAAGGCGAACCTCTTAAAATTTCTGTTCACTTCCACAATAGTTTAAGTTTGTCTGAGTCCTCAAGATAAGCCTCAAGTTGTCCTGAAGCTGCGAGTAAAAGTCCAGCATAACAGGGTGATGGTTTGAGTGGTCGACTCAAGTATTCAGGATGAAACTGAACTCCAACGTAAAAGGGATGATTCACTAACTCAAAAGCTTCCATCCTTTGTCCAGACTCATCCTTTCCTAAAGTTGTACACATTTTTAATTTCACAAGTATTCCAAATCAGAAATCGTTTTTTAAAATTATAATTTACCAACAAAAGCCAGACCAGCAGCCTCAAGTTCAGAAGTGTACTGTGGGTTGACTTCATAGCGGTGGCGGTGTCGCTCTTCAACTAGGTCCTTGTTCCCGTAAAGGCGTTCTACAAATACAAATTATGTAAGAAGTTGTCAATTATAAACCAAAAAGAAATAGATATTTTGATTTTAATGAGAGATAGGCCATTAGCCCCTCTGATCCTGACGTACTTAGGACTGATGGTTTCCCAGGTTGAAAAATTGTGGCACGTCGTCCAAGCCTCATAGTTCCACCAAGCCTTCCTGGATTATGTTCCGGCATCTCAATTACAAGAGCATTTTCAGACTCCGGCTCAAATTCTGTTGAATTTGCATGTTTGAGTCCTATAACATTCCGGGCAAACTCAATTACTGCAGCCTGGAGTCCAAGGCAAATCCCAAGGTATGGCTTCTTATGAAGCCGACACCATTGGGCTGCATGGATTTTTCCCTCGACCCCACGTTTGCCAAAACCACCAGGAACTAAAATCCCACTGGAGAATAAAAGGATATTGTCATATTATTAAGCCATTCCTTTGAGTCCATACCAGGTCAAAAATTTCCTTACTCGGAAGAACAAAGATCACCCCAAGCCTTGTGATATTTAACTGGATCTTCAGGCAAAACAGCTTCCTCGAGTTCCTCGGCATCTATGTACTAAAATATCAGAGTAAAAATACAGTTATTAGTGTAGCAATCACCAAACTGTTACAGAATGGGAAATGGAACGATGGATTATTGTAAAAAAAATTTAATTACCTTAAGAATGAGCTTCCTCTCAACAAACATAGCAGCATGTTTAAGTGCCTTGATCACTGACGCATATGCATCTTCCAATTCAGTATATTTTCCAACCAGAGCAATAGTGACAGGGGTTGTTAGTCGATCTTGACTGTACGTTGTGGGATAGACAAGTGTGTTTTTATAGTGAGTGGAATCTTTTCGAGTTAAAGTTTTAAGGAGTCCTCAAGAGATTTAATCTTTTATGAACTTACGCATCAGACAAATCCTTCCACTTTGACATGACTAATACCGGAACTGGAAGCTCAAAAGGAAGGTTGAGGCAATCTTTAAAAATTTTAATGACGCCTTGCTTTTCCAGAAGGATAGGAACCCTGTAAATGGAGCTGAGGTCATGTATGCCAACCACCTGGAATAGTTCAAATTCAACTTTTTCACTTGACGATTACGACTAGTCCAGTACAGAGGATCCTAAAAGTTAACTCAAGATTTTAAGATCTCCTTACTTGAGAAGGTGCAACGTGACAAAACAAAGAGATTTTATCTTTGACCGGTTGTCCAATAAGATTTTCAGATCGGCACACAATTAAGTCAGGAGAAAGTCCAAGTCCACGAAGTTCTCGCACAGATGATTGTGTTGGCTTAGTCTTGTGTTCCTTGGTGGATCCAGGCTGATATTGCAAATTCAAAGACTATTTTTAGTTAGCCACTTTGCCTGTTTTCATCACGAATCATTTCGTCATATTAGAATAGAATCATTTGCAAAACAAACCTGAGGAACAAGAGATACATGAACAACAAAAAAGTTGTCCTTTCCAACTTTGAATTGGAATTGTCTAAATGCTTCAATAAATGGCATTCCCTCAATGTCCCCGATTGTCCCACCGAGTTCGATTATGCAGACCTGATTCCACACAGGCAAAATAATAAGACAAGTTTCCTCTCTGATGTAACATGTAACCAGACCTCTATAAATACCATAAAAATACCTCGGGTTCAACACCATCCTTGGTCACTGGACGTTTTGCCTCAGTAGTAACCCAATTTTGAATTTCATCAGTGATATGAGGTACGACTGTAAACAAAATCGGAATACGTATGATAAAATGAGAAAGACTTCATGAAATAGAATTGAAATTAAGTAGTAGATCGAACTTCAGTTACCCTGAACAGTTTTGCCCAAAAAGTCTCCTCGTCTTTCTTTTGTAATGACACTTTGATAGATCTTTCCAGTCGTTATGTTATTGTTAGAATGCAATGTCACGTCCAGGAACCTTTCATAATTTCCTAAATGGTTCAAAAATTGACATGTAGATTATAAATTCCAATATCTCAAACCAAAGTAATTACTAGTTGAGTTTAGCAATTCTCAACTTACCAAGATCCAGGTCAACTTCTCCACCATCATCCAGGACATAGACTTCTCCATGTTCATAAGGCGAGAAGGTTCCAGCATCAATATTAATGTATGGATCAATCTTAATTGCAGTGACATGAAGACCACAACATTTTAAAATGGTTCCAATTGAGGATGCAATCACACCCTTCCCAATCCCACTAATGACTCCTCCAGTAACAAGAATGTATTTCATCCTGTCTCCTTGCTTCAAATCCCTTTACAAAGATGAACTGGAAACTTTCAACTTTGAGCTGACCCCTGAATTTTACAAGAATAAAAATTAATAATCGAGCCTTTCACCATTCATTAAATAAATATGCCAAATCATTACCACATACCACGAAATGAAAAAAAAATAAATTATCATTTCACTTACTTTTTCTATTGTTTACAAAAAATACTATGAAATAGGAGAACAATGGAAAATGAAAAAGTAGAATTGAGCCTGTGTGGTGGTGTCTGGTGTGTCGGACCCTCCCTTCACCTCACCTCTCTGGAATTCTCTAGAGTTTTAAAACAATGAACACAAAATAGATACATATGTACAATTAGCCATTTAATCAAATTAACCAAAAAACAATCCATCTATAAAATGAATTTAATAATAAATTAACAATTAACTTATAGTAAAAAATGCTTAAAACTTAAAACATTTTGGACTCACCAAATACCTCAACTAAAATGGCAGTGTACAGTAAAGAGGGAGGTTCTTCAGATTCTCTCCTTGTCTTGACTTTTGTCTATTCGAAAAAGGAAAGGAATGGGAATTTTTGCAAAATTGCACTAATAATTTGCACTAAAATTGCAATAATTATTATTAAAGAGGGAGCAGAGAGGTGTGATGTGGTAGCGACATGCTTCCTTCCCCATGAATCCTTCCCGCTCCATTCGGATTTGAGTGAGTAGGGAAAAAATGTGGAGAGGTGAGGGGGCGACGACTGTTCAAAAAAATCGGATGTGCTCTTCCGGCTCTGCTCTGCACTCACTGGAAAACTCGGGAGTTTTTCTACTGGATCCTTTGACCTTGACCTGACCTGTGTTGCGACCTTAATTCAAGGGTGACCTCTGATGTAAATGTGACCTTTTTTGCTCATTTCGATACCCTGATATTCAGTAAATTAAACTCTGGAATCACTGGTTTGAAGGTTAGATTCATCATTGCAAAATTTCTATTTTAATCATGACATAATTAAATTCACTGATGATTTATTTTTGGCTTTCTAATTTCCAGGATTCTTAGATTACTTGATTGTCCTACACAGATTACAATTACAAAATAAGGTTGTTGAATCAGACGGCTACCAAAGACAAACGATTGAATGAGCTATAATCAGGAGAGTTCAAACAAGGAATTTGAGCCATTTGAGTCAAGGAGGAATAAGAGGAAGGCAGGGATGTCATTCGAAAGATCTGGAAGAGGTGGACGTGGTGGTGGATGGGACTCAAATCCTAGTAAACGAGGTCGAGGTGGATGGAACTCGGGTCGTGGTGGTGGTGGTGGTGGATACAATAGATCAAGGGAATTGGGTCCTGGGGTCAAAGGATTCCTTGCAACTTGTAATTTCAATGAAAGGGACTGTATTCGTGACGTCTTCAATATCCTCAATGAGTATATCTCAGAGTTTACTGAGTTTAGTAGTTCTGAAGCTGCCTCCAAGGACAAAGAAGGGACTGGGGGTGCTGAGCCTGAGTCAACAAAGCCGATTGATGATGATGACATTGAGGCTCAACTTAATGCTGAAATTAAGATGCTCAAATCCACGGATACTAGGAAACTTTTCCAATCTGTGGATTCTGGGATTCCAAATGTGGTCATCATCTCTACAACGGTACGAGAATAACAAGCCAGCCAGCAGCCAGGATAAATATTTTATGCATTTCTAGTGGTATTAATGTTTTTGGTTTTGCTTTTACTGCCCTGGTTTAGATCAATGATCCAGCTGGATTTCTTAATCGAATTCTTGAAGATGTGCTGGAGAAAAAGAAAAACAAGTGTAGAAACTTGCTTCGCTTACTCCCAATCGAAATTTCAACTACTGTAAGTGATTTATAGAAAATTATAGTTAATATTTTTGAAAAATTGATTCTTCAAAAAGTTTTAACTCTTTTGAACTTGAACTATATGTCTATTTTTGGTTTAAAGACTCGGATAGACGACATCAAGAGCGCAGCTAGGAAGATCCTTCCAAAGTACTTCAGTGCTGGGCACAAATCCTTTGAGGTCCTCTTCAAAGCACGACGAAATAATAATGTGACGAGGGACGAGGTGATTAAAGAGGTCGCTACAATTGTGATGGAAATTAACCCTCTCAATGTGGTTGATCTTACGAATCCCAAACACAGCATTCTTGTAGAAGCTCTCAAGAAAACCGTTATCCTTGGAGTTGCCACTAACTATAATAAGTTGAAGAAGTACAATGTATTTGAACTTGGAGGAGGAGGAGGAGTTCCTGGAACAAGTTCAAATCAAGCCAATAAGCCTCAAACTCAACCTCCTTCTGAGGCTGAAGGATCATCCAACTCCAAGAGTGTTTCTGAAACAATTGAGCCAGCTACTAGTGTGGAGGGTCAAGCTGAGGAGGGTGACTCTAAAACTATTTCGGATTTAGATACGGTTGAACAAGGTCAAGCAGATGTGAAAACTGATGTTGAGGAAGAAGAGTTGAAGACAGATGTCAAGGATGAGTCGAAGGCTGAGGCTGAAGAAAAGTCGAAGGCTGAGGCTGAAGAAAAGTCGAAGGCTGAGGCTGAAGAAAAGTCGAAGGCTGTGTTTGAAACTGTTGAGGGAGGAAATCTGGAGGCTGCTGGATCTGCTTTACCAGAATGAACAGTTTGGAGGATTGTAATGAGACAAGACTTGCCGCAAGAAATTGACAAGGCCGTTTTGATGTGTTTTCTTTTTTTTCGGAGCAATCGGATTGATTAAGGTACCTCTTTACATTTATATTTAAACATACAAATATCCTAGTATTAGGAAAAGAAAATAGTTAAATTATCCGTTAAAGTTAAGAGAGGCATCATCTCTATTTTTCATAACGCTTTCGGACTTGATACGGGTAGAATGGATTTAATGTTGGATGAGGATAATTATAGTTCCAATATTCCTTATTACGTATTCTCTAATAATAAAAATATCCTTTGCTCCAATATTATTTGTCAGATCAGGAGTCATATGAAATTTAATATTTACAATTTTGGTTAGGCGGATCAGAATACAGATCAGATTTCATATCTTGTGAAGTGGGCGTATTTTTGTATTACCTACAAATCAAAATCATCCTTGACTTTTCCCGAAAGCATATCTCGAATATTGGTATAGAAAACGGGTAAAGCTAAGCATATATATCAGATCATTTTGGTTTGTGGTTCTCACGATGAGACTCAATCAACTCAATCGAATGGGACATGAGAGAGGATGGTCTGATCCCAAATTAGACCCCACATACTTTCTCATCTGTTTTCAGGGCTGAGTGCTGAGTCTCATGAACGAAGGATTTGGTCTTGTAGTTTTTTATAAAGACTAGGGAACGCAAAATTAAAATTTTCATTTACTATTTTCCTTGAAAATTATATAATTAGTCAACATGATTCTCCTTCTCATCGAGTTCCTTCCACATTAGTCATTCACTTTCACAACATAAATCTCCATAAACATGTGTCACATCATCATCATAATCATTTGAGATTAATAAGAAAGGTCACACATCATCTTTGTAAACTTCCGAAACTTTTCAATGAAATTTCTGATAAAAAACATTTATCAAGCACATGTTTTGTGAGTGTTTTTGTATACAACTAAAACTAACTGAAAACGACAAGAACTTTTAAACGCTCATAAAATATTTATCTGTTCATGTATCGTTAGTAATTTTACTATTACACTTTGATTGGAGGAGTTAAGAAAGGGGCTTAAGTCAAGCTTAGGATTTATCAATAAAGTTGAGACAACTTTATTTGGATCTTTGGACCTGTCGTATTTGTAAAAGTTGTACTAAGAACCTTTCTTTAGCCTTTTAACCTTTCTTGTAGGCTTTAGGCTTCGTGAGAGAGTCTGGAGTTGAGTCATTTCACGTCCATGCCATAGTATGATCTCAAAATAACATTTAAGTCAGATACATTTAAAGACATTTATTTTTAGAATTCAATGTTGACTTGAGGGATTGCTTGGAATGAAACGCAGTAAATTTAATCCAAGGTTTTTGTCCTGTTAGTCAGAGAGTCATTTAGTTGAGTTTCCTAATAGACACAAGCATGAGTCGGTAGTTGGTCTCAATCAGTCCAATTGAGTCAAATCAAAGCTAAATAAGCTAAATTGTTAAGGTTAAGGTACCCTTAACATTAAACAAATCAAGGAAAGTTCAAAGGACTGACTATAAGGATCCGGAGCCCCGACCTAGACCTTGACAAGGGTGAGGCAAATAAAATTTTAACTTTAACCCTACTTTGGAATCACTAGCAGTGATTTGATTTGATGTCCAATTAATTTTTAACTCTAATTCTTTCACAAGTCTTCCAAGGCTCCATTATTAAGCAGAAAAGGGATACCTACTTAGGGTCGCAACCAACCATGGATTTCCTATTCAAGAGCATTCTTGGGCTCTTAGTTGTTATTGCTGTGATATCCAGTGAGAGTGGTCAAGTGGAAGGTAAGATATTTTAATTCACATGAAAAATTTAGCCTTAGAGTCTATGTATCATTTGCCTTTTGCCTTGAGCATTGCCTTTCCAATGAAAGTTGTGAATTTGAACTAAAACTAACTCATTCATAAACTATTTTTTGACAGGGTCCTCTGGGTCAGGCGGCCGAAGGACAAAGTCTAATAAAGGGAAACAAACTTGGGGTTATGTAGAAGTTCGTCCAGGGGCATTTATGTTTTGGTGGCTCTACTATACTACGAGCACAGAGGAGTACATGAGCAAACCCTTAGTTATGTGGCTTCAGGGTGGACCCGGTGCATCCTCAACTGGTTTTGGAAATTTTGAAGAGATTGGTCCACAGGATGCAAATTTGAACAATCGAACACATTCCTGGGTTGAATTTGCAAATATCCTCTTTGTCGATAATCCAGTGGGCTCTGGTTTTAGTTATGTGAATGATACAAAACTCTTGGCCACAAATAATTCTCAAATTACCTCAGACCTTATGGAACTCGTGGACAATGTTTTCGAAAAGGTTCCAGAGTTCTCTACAGTACCTGTAAGGGATACATTATCAATTATGTCTGTTATTAATATCAATATTCAGAGACATGAACTTTGACCTTCATTCATTACTAATCCAGTGACATTTTTTCCAATCTAGTTTTACATTTTCTCTGAGTCGTATGGAGGGAAAATGGCAGCTCAGTTTGCAGTTCGACTTAATAAGGTAAAGATAAAATACGATTAAAGTTGAATTCCAGAATTCAAGTTTAAACCAAAACCAAAGTCCCTATAATTTGAAAATCCTGTTTCTTATCAAGGCAATTGGAAAGCAAAAAATCAAGTGTAACCTGAAGGGTGTGACCCTAGGAGACTCATGGATCTCACCGATTGACTCCACCTTATCTTGGGCTCCATATCTCTTCTCTACGGTAAGACCCTTGATTTAGATTTTATGTTTCATTAGATTTTTAAGAAATTGTCAGATCATCAAATAAATGACTCTCTACTATTTGTTCCAGTCCCTCGTAGACAATGCTGGATTCTTCCAAGTCAACCAATCAGCTTTTGCTGTAAAGGCTGCCCTGGATGCTAAGGATTTCTCAAAGGCCACGGATCTTTGGGACTCAACTGAGAACATCATCTCGAAGTCAACGAACGGGGTCAGTTTCTACAATATCCTTTTAACCCCAGATGAGGGTACCAAGGGGAAATTCTCAGGAAGTTTAGGGAGTCGGCTCCTCAGAAAATATCACACAGACAAACTCTCCGCTCTCATGAATGGAGCAATTCGAGAGAAACTACGAATCATTCCAGCAAATGTGAGTTGGGGTGGTCAATCTGAAGCTGTTTTCAAAGCCCTATCCTCAGATTTTATGAAACCTGTGGTCCTCAACGTTGAGTCTCTTCTCAATAATACCCCAATCTCTGTGAATGTATACAATGGACAACTTGACCTTATTGTTAATACCATCGGGACAACGTCATGGGTGGAGAGATTGGCTTGGGCTGGATTAGGGTCCTGGAAGGGAGCTAAGCGTGTTCCTATCATTCTTAATGGTTCTACGGAAGCCTTTGTCAAATCCTTTAAAAATTTTAATTTCTATTGGGTCTTGAAAGCTGGACACATGGTTCCTAGCGATGCACCAGAGACTGGTGTTGAGATCCTTCAACTAATTACAAATCAAAAGAAATTGATAACCTGAGATATTTATTTATTTTATGTAATTGATGATAAGTTAGTTCTAATGCTAGGATATTATCCATTTTGGTTACCTCATCATGACTGACTGATATAAGTAGCTATACATATAACGTACGTTCCAAATGCAGAAATGCGATTTCGAAACTTACTATCAGAACGCAATGAAAATGAGATTATAATGTTAGTAATTTTAATACCCTTTAGTCGTCACTTCGTGTCCATTGACACATGACCCTACCATTTAAAATCCTAGTCCATTACGTTACTCATATAAAAGGCAGCATACTTTGTAATGAACTGTAATTTAACGAATAAAACAAAACTTATGGAAAATGTGAATTTATAGTGTCAATCTCAAACACAAAGTTCATTTATTCTTTTGTCTTTAAATTGCTCTTTTCAAAAAGCCTTACACTATCAATTAAACTAATATACAGAAACGCATAATAACATACAATCTGAATTGAAAATCTTTCAATATAATAATATTAGTAATATAAATGAGTAAGCGAAGAAAGGCTTACCGTTTTGTTTGGGTCCTGTCCCAATTCAAATTACTACATTACTACTAAATGTACAAAACCGAGAAAAAAATCAAAGGGAAGTCTGAACATACCTTGGACAATGAATATTTACCACCGCTACCTTCGTACATGAATGATGGAAAAGCCATCAACGAAATAACCACAAGAATCACTCCTTCATGTCCCCAACATTTATCTGTGAGGTTCAAGGTAATTTTAACCAAAATTTAACCTCTGGTACCCATTTTTGAACTAATTCTAACCCAATTTAACAAATTTCAAAATGACTGGTTTCAAGATTCTAAACTCGAATGAAGTCCAATTCACATTTTCTCCTCTGTAGACCAAGCCATCATCTAGAGAAAGAGTCCCTGAACTAAATTAAATTATAAATGTATCACCAAGTCTGAGACACAGAACGGAATCAGACTGGGGGCTTGACTTTGGCCCTATCCTTTGTTTGACCTAAGCAACCTAATCCCCTAAGCTCCTTTTTTAAAGTTAAGAAAATGTGAAAGGTCAAGCCCAACAACGACTCGAAAGTTAATTGTCGTTGTGACCAAGAAATGATGATGAAATTGTGGATAAACTGTACCTTGTGGAATAATAATGATTGTGATTTTAAAATTTTCTCCGGATTGGAAGTGGAAAGGGGACAGTAGTTGATATGCCCGAAATTCCTCCACTCGACCAACCAACTCATTGACAAATTGCTTTCACGTTTCCCAGTACAACCACTACTTAATCACACAAAAGAAAGTAAAGTTAAAATATGGGTTTGGTTTAGGAAGGCAGGTTGTAGTTTGGAAATAGAAATAAATCAGGTCATCATACTGCGATGTATCGACTTTGTGTAAAAAAATGAACGGCAAAAATTACTCAACCAGCCAAATTACATGTCGCCCAAGAAAAATATTAAAAATCTGATTTGACATGTCGTTTATCAATTTTGTTCGTAATTCTATTAATGCTTCAAGAGCTGATTGAGCTTTACTAATGTAAAAGGTCATATGTACTAGTTCGCACGTAAATGCTAATTTGCTAATATGTCAATACGAAAGCCAAAAAAAAAATAGTCAGGACCCTTCTAATGACGAAGACTCCGAAAGAAGCCAATTCCAGTTTACGAGCCGTCAACAGGCCAGATTAATTTTTAGACCAGTCAGTCTTCCCATCCGATCAGGACGCATACACCCTGCAAAAACGAACAAAGTCATAAGTAAAAGAACAACTTAAAGTTATATATAAAAAGTTTCAATCTAAAATCTAAGGAAGTAAAGATAATTGGAGATTATTGAACCCTGGAAAAAAGCAATAACTTGAATGAGCATAATATTGAGCCATGTCTGTCTTTAGCACATTGAAAAAACTTAACATTATTACCTTATTTAGAAATGTTCAATTTAAAAAAC
>JAQIYE010000276.1:0-14232 GCA_034699765.1 Xenyllodes armatus
AACATAAATCTTGCCAGCTTTTGAACTTTAGCAAGTCGAATGGTAATAAGTTGTTGAGCAATTACAGAGAGGACCTCAATATCAATTCGATTGAATTCATCAAAACAGCACCAGCCTCCACTTTGAGCAAGACCAGAGAAGAATCGACCCATCATCCGGAAATCCAGCCCTTCTGAACAATTGAATACGACACACATGAAGGCAAGGGATTTAGCCAAATCTTTCGTTGTCTCAGTTTTTCCCGTTCCAGCAGGCCCAGCAGGTGCCCCTCCTAAATACGAACAAGAGATTTATTAAGCACCATAGCTCAAAAAATCATGTCGCTTTAAATTGCAAAAAGTTGCATTTTACCCAAATCCAGCTGTAGAGCACCCATAAGACAGAGGTAACACCGATCCGTGAGTGGGGTGATCACTAGTCGGGGCGAAGCGCCTAAAATTTTCAAGTCAGGTCAAAGGTCAAGACTCTTAAATCATTATTTTTATTTTCTTCAAAAGATCGCAAATCCTCACCAAGGTACTCATAACCATAAAAGTATTCTGCATTAGCCATCCGAGCAAGGACAACCTCTTCATTCCTCTCCCAGTAATACCTCAACTGCTTCAACCACTCGAAATTGGTACTACAATTTTGAAAATAGAAAGATGAGTCCTTTTAGTAAAATGTCTCCAAACTTTAATATTTTTAAGACAACTCTACCTCGTATCAACATGCTTGGCCACCATAGATGTAACGATATCCCTAGCATGGACATCCACAGTAATGAGAGCACAAAGGACAGCTCGGACAAGAGGACTCAATTGACCTCGAACCATCACAGCAAGTTTATTGAGATTTTGAAAACTTGTTGCTTCAAAGCCTTTCATCCCTGCAAGACGATTCCCTGGACCATCCAAAATCCCATGAACATATTGAGCCCACATGAGTTGGTTTATTGTAAGGACACACTAAAGGAACATCAATAAGATTAGTTTGTATATGTGTACTATATTCATGGGTCAAAGGCCAAAGCTCTTCATAAGGAAATTTCCCTAACCTGCGAAGGAAACTTTTGTAACCATTCCTCTCGCTCAAGGACATGATAGTCTGCAAGACAATTCCTCATAATCTTTTTAAGTGAAGTAAACATAGCCTCTTCAACTTTCCCCAGCCATTCCTCAACGTTCCCACGAGCCTTTAACCCCTGTTTGAAAACAAAAGAAAGGTCATAGGTCATTCTGGGGTCAAGGAAGGACCTGATCGAAAACTGTCGGAAACATTACCTTAGTAAGAACAACACGTTCATCCTCAGGAGAGAACATTGCAAGGACATCAAGAGCAACAGCATTTGGTGGTCCACCAAACTCAAGTCTCATAATAGCATCAAAGCATTTTCTCAAATGTGGTTGTACAGCTGTTGGATTTCGTGTTTGGGCAAGAATCTCCAGGAGTTCCTCATTGGACAAGAAATAGAATCTTGGGAAAATGACTCGTTTGGTCTCCAAGTATGTGTCAAGACACTTGAGGATTTGTTCTAGGAGTTGATTACTTGTTTGAAGTTGTTCAAGGAGACCTGGTTGTGTGGTTGCTCGAAGGGCTCCAGGCATCTATGTTCATTAAGAGCAAGTCATATTAAATAATATCTTATGAATATTCTATAAAAATAATAATTATGATCGGCGA
Source organism: Xenyllodes armatus (assembly GCA_034699765.1). NCBI lineage: Eukaryota > Metazoa > Arthropoda > Collembola > Poduromorpha > Odontellidae > Xenyllodes > Xenyllodes armatus. The sequence continues at coordinate 1,663 of JAQIYE010000276.1, forward strand.
AGGCCTTACCCGATTTGTCCTTTGCATAATCTCACGCCAAGTCTTATCGACCATCCCGAACATTTTGGCCTCATTTGGTAATTGTCTTTGAATATCTAAGAAGGATTTTTAAAAGATGTTTTACCAAAGAACTTTTAAATAGTTTATGTAAATCCAAATCTACCTGGTGCTGCAAAAATGGACTCCAAGTAAATATAATTCCTTTGAACATTGAGCCATTCATCCTGTGATAGGTTGGGACAAGGGATTTTAATATGAAGTCAGCGGTGATAAATTACAAAATCCGACAAGGTCAACTCACCAGTGTTCTCCCAAATAGATCCAGGAGACGAACCCACTCATCAACTCTGGGTTTAATTGGTCCAACATGTCTTGAACTTGCAATTGTAGCCATATGAATATTACTATCGTCCAGGAGGACTTGGATCTCATCCGTTCCACCCAAAATAAATACATCTCGTTGATCTGCAAATAAAAATTTATGATTTTACATTTTCAAAATTTTGCCGAAAAAGAACAAATTTTTTCTTCTCAAAATGCTGCACCTTTGTAAGGGATGACAATGTACTCCACATCTTTCCATGAGTCCTCAACCTACAAAATATTTTAAATTTTAGTAAACACTATTTGAGCTTCGACCCCGTCATATATAACCCTAACAAATGATTTTGAGTTGTGACCTTTTTGAGAAGAGCCTCCAAGCTAAACTCAGATGAAGCTTGGGATGAGACCTCTTGAATCAATTCAGCAAAGTCTTGGATGTGCGCCTCCTCATTCAGGAACTTCAAGGTCACAGAATCATCCGTCAGGTTCTTCCCAACAGCCTTCTCCAGAATGTCCCAATGACGCCGTCTCATGTTGGGATTTTGGAGGTTTGCAATGAGTGGGAGCTATGGAGGGGATTATTAGGAAAGGATATAAGTGACCTCTTAGCCATTTGAACTTGACCTCAAATCTTTCGTAAGTTCACTTAATTTTGGAAGATTACCTGAGCCCTCATAGCCTCAACTTTTTCTTTGAGGATGGGAACAACCTCATTGGGTGGAAGTCCTTTCTCAAGTTGTTGAATACTCTTAACAAACCGATTGACCTCACGAGTGACCTCTTCATTATCCAACTTACTAAATTGTGCAACATCCCATTCCTCTCTTTCCACTGCCCAACTTGTGATAGAATCCCACAACTGATGTCTCAACTTGACCTCAATCAGTAACTTTTCAAGTTCCTCGTAGTCTGTGACTTCCAACTGTTAATTGTTCAAAATGCTTGATTAAAGTTAGCATTTTTAAGAGGACTCATTTGACATTTGACCTTCACCCATTTACTTACCTTAAGTTGTTTTTGGTAAGCATTAAATTTATTGGCTTTTTCCTGATGAGCTACAAGGATGTCTCGAGCCTCTGTTAATTTTTCAGTCATAGGGATTGGATCTGTTTTTGGATCAAGGACCTCAGCAGCCTGCCCCAAAGAAATGATAGAAGCGATTACAGAACTGAGATTTTACATCATCTCCGACCTCCACCACTTTTCATCATGACCTTGGACCTTATTGTCAGTCAAGTCAACCTACCTCAGCAATTTTCCGTATTTCCTTCATATCCTCATACATTCGTTCAGTATCCACACGGAACTGATCCACAAGTTCATTAATCAGTACTTGTCTATTCTCAACTTGTTTGTCGATTAGATTACGAAGTTGAGTCATCAGTGGACCAACGGTCTGGAAAATTTTAAGACAAATACACAAACTTTCCAAATATTTCTACCATCAAATCTGATTTGAAAATATGACCTTACGGTGTAATCTCCAACGTCTTCAGTATTCCCTTGAATCTCATAAGTATCCATCAAATCATACATTTCAGCACAAATGTCCATTTCTGTCTCAATACTATCCATCTGAAATTACAAGGAAAACAGTTCTAAATTGGTTGACTCCTGACCTCAACATGACTCTGATCGTTTCACCCTTGACCTTTACCTGTTCCTGAATATCCTCAAGGTACAAGAGATAATCCACATACTCATCTGCTGTCACGGGATATTTTTCTAAAACCCCAAGAGCCGTCTCAATCCTCCCCGTGAGAGCCTTGATCCTCTTTCCCAGTAGAACTGGGATGACCTCATTGATGACCTCAAGACATCGATTGATTGATGGAATGGCATTGTCCCTAAGGATTCGATTATTGATACGAAATACACCCATCTTCTTGGTATTCTCCAATTCACGAACATTTTTGAGTTGAGTATGAAATTTTTCAAGGAGGGCAGCGAACACAAGGACATCTGTAAGAGAGGTCAAAGTTAAGATGATTATTATGAATTTGACCTTGACCCGTCCTTCCCTACCTTCCTCCTCACGGTATGCCTCAATATTTGCCTTGTCATTCCCAAGACAAAATACACGAATGTAGTCAAAGGTGTCAATGTAGCCTCGACACACCTCAAATCCATTGCTCACAATCATCTCAAGGGTCTCAAAGAGTGGGACGAGGTCAATGTCTGTGGCCACAAGAAGTTCAAGACTTGGTCCATCCCCACAACTCTTTGGATCCATATAACCATTCACAATGGGTCTGGATGGAGTCAAAGGTCAAAGAGATATTACGTGGTAGATTTCTTGGGGTTATATGATCTTATGTGTTATGACCTTACTGTGTATATGGATTAAAGGCATCATTGGGCAAGATGTTTTCATAGGTGTAAATTGCTTGTTTCCACCATTTGTGGATTGACCTCATGGACTATTATTAAAAAACAGAGTCAAGTTGACAGTTGACCTTTGACCATGAATTTTCTTTTGTGTTTTTAAAACAAACCTTCATAAATTCTTCATATGTTGGTGAGAAGATGAGACTATCATCATCCCAATTACATCCAATGTCAAATAGAGGTTCTGTACCACTTGAAATTTCTAATAGACCATTCTATTTTTCAAAAAAGGACAGACATTTCAGTCAAGTTGATTCCATAAGCATTATTTTACCTTTTATAAAATCCAATTCTTTAACTTACCATTGTCTCATAATGAGATTTGAGCTTTTCTAACTTTGCCCCATGTTTGAGCTGAATATAAAATTCCTCAGGGACCAAGTAACTCCTAAAATGCAAAGAAAATCAAGGTCAAGTTTTGACCTAGAACTTTAAAAATTTCAAAAAGAAAATTAATTTTCTACCAACCTAGCATCCATTTCAAGAAGGAATGTAAAAACGGTATTTTTCATGAGACGATGATAAGCTCTCTGGACATAATAGTCAACCAAATGAATGAAGCTGAAATTTTATAAAATTTACCATTAAATTTATTTCATGTTTACACTTTTTCAATAATAGTTGCCTTTTTTACACAAATTTAACTTACTTTGTGAGTCGACTACAAACTCGTCTCTTCTTTGATTGCATTGAGTAGGTAAGCCACTGACCAGGATAATTGACAATGTCCATTGGTTTCATGGCAAAGACCTCAATTGGAACTATATGATAAATTGATGGGGACCAAAAAAATGAATTATCGTGTCAAAGGTCAAGAAAAGACTAAAATTAATTCAGTTTCGGTAATCGTACCCTCAAGCCCTTTCATGTAATACTCCATCTCTTGTGGATATTCATCAGGAGAGAGTCCAGCCTCAATCAGAGTTGATCGGCATGCTGCTCCAGTCATTTCAATGACCATTGTCTCAAATGTTCTCATTCGGGTCATGACCTCACGGAGTCGAGCCTCTTGAAGTTTTAAAAAGTGTTTGAGATCATACGTTGCTCCAGACTCAAGGAGTAGGAATCCCTTTCGACATAACTGCATGGAGAGGATCGAGAGGTTAAACAAAAACCAAAAATTTTAGAAATACATCGTGGATGATTTGACCTTCAGCATAGGGATAAATTACCTTATCCGACATTTTGAAAAGCTCAATCAACATTTTTCGTAGGGGTCTCTTTGTTATGAAGAGGGAGTCCTCCAGGCTCTTTCGATTCGCAATGAACTTTGAATGTCGAACTTTAGTCCTCCAAATATAAAATGCTTTCCATAATCGAAATTGTGTAAAAAATGGGATCTGGAGACAAAAGCCAAAATTGTTTCAAAATTGAACAATATGTATGTAGTATATAGCCAGGGTATACATAATAATATAACAAAATATCTTGTTTTCAAATTTAGAATTTGTACCTTTTTGACCCTATCATAAAGATGCATTTGTTTCTCAAATGTGACCATTGACACAAACATTGCAAATCCAGGGATAAAATGAAGGAGTCCATATTTACTCAGCGTGTAATAATTATCCTTGTCCACGTCCTTGAATCGAACGATTCTAAAAGCACACAAAAAACATTTTACTAAAGGAGTCAAGATCAAGTATCCTCAAAGTTCAAAGTCGTCCAAGGTCACTTACTTGAGAGAATATGGATTAAACTCAGGATGATTCTGTGGGAATGTAAATCCAAGACACAAGTAATCTGAATTTGGATAATTTTCCATTTGACGCATGAGGAGAAGGAGTTGATCTCGAGTCAAAGGAGTATTTTCTGGAATTCCCCAAAGGTCATCTGGACGAATTGCCTTTCGAACCAATTCTCCTGGAGGTAGACATTGGGGATGACCCACAGTCTTATCCAAGCATCCTGGATATCCTTTGATCCTTTTATGACCCATGTACTGTTCCTTGAGGGTCAGGGGCTTTTTCTTCTCGGACTTGAGGACTGGAGTAAGGAATAAAGATTTTTAATGATTCAAGGTCAAAGGTCAAGGCCATCATTATTCAATGATATTCCCTTTCCCTTACTAGAAATCTTTTCAGTGATTGACATTTCAGAGTCTGAGGCCCTAACTGGAACTTTAGCCAAATAAACAGATGGGACATTCCGTAGTTGAGCCACTCTATCAAGCTCAACTTCTTCCTCTTCTTCAGGGCTACGAAGGTCATCTCTCCGAAACATCTGAAACGAGAGATAAAGGTCGAGGTCATGGTCAGGTCAAAGCGTCAAACGTCATAGGTCAAGAAGAAAACACATTTGATGGATGGACTTACACTTTGTTCATTAAAAACAAAGGAGAGGCGTCCAGGTCGTGCATCCTCAGCAGAGACCACAGAGTCGTCAGATGGAACAGCCTGAACTCGGACATTCCTTGACTCCTCCTGAACGATTGGGTCTAACTTGACCTTTACTCTTTTTGGTGGTCTTGGGATTGGGGGTTCATATTTAGATCTCCAAGCTTGGTATGACCTGGAGGAACAAGGGGACATTTCCAAAAATTCACCTTTTAAATGACCTGTACAATCGATCCATGACCTTTAACTTGGACTTACTCATCAGGAGGGTAAGGGACTGGACCATGGTATAATATCCTCTCCTTTAAAAAACTATTAATTGACTCCTTCCTTGAGACTGGAAGGGGTTTGAAACCTTGACCCTGCACTGGACCTTGACCCTTTACAGCCTGACCTGGCACAAGGTTTGCAGCTGATGATCCAATTGAACTAAAACTCTTGGATGCAGTAGTGTTTGAAGCAGAGTCACGAAAAAAATTTAATTGAGAGTCTTGATGTCCAGATACAGAGCCATAATAAAATGAAGAGGCGGCAGACTCTCGAGGTCCAACGTTCATAAATGGATCCAGGGATGGTGATGACTTTTTTGCTTGAGTCAAGGTTGTCCTCCTTCTTCCTTCTCGACCATGCCCATGACCTTCTCCTGGGACAATACTTTTCCTTGGACCCTGTCCCTCATGACCTACCATACTCAGCCGAGGTGGGTCCCCATGACCGTGACCCTGATGATGTCCTGTAGAAGTCAAAATGGGTCAAGTTATAAAAACTAGTTTTCATGATCACCAAAGGCCCAAAGGTCATACCTGTGAGGGAAGCCTGTTTGGATGGACTCCCTGCCACACTTGCGGCGGCTCCAAGCCCAAGGTTCCTTCGAGTAATTTTATGATGTCTGCGATGAGGTTGTTTGAGATGAGCCTCCATGAGGTCATCATCATCCTCTCCAATTAAGATTCGATCCGTTGGATCATCATCAATTTGAATCCTTGAAAATCCTACATCTCCAGTACTTAATTGAATCTTTTTTATCAAGTTCAAGTCCGAAAGACTCTTATTACCAACACCTTTCGAAAGACGCCTTTCAGCCATGATGACCTTTCCAAAGGTATAATGCAATACAAACCACAAGAGGTCAAATGAAGGTTAACTATAAAGTTCAAATTGAGCTCAAGAGTAGAAAATTTGTTCAACTTTGGATATGAATCTAGCTATATGAATCTGGAAATGTGCTCTTATTGATCAAATATGAACTTTGTAAACAAACCGGAGCAAGCAACTCTCTCAGCTCCGTATCGATGAGAACAAAATAAAGAACTTTCGGAATCTTGAAAAGTCTAATTTTGAAGCGCTAATAAATGATTTTACAAAAGCAATTAAAAACCAATTTAAGTGTAACGCTTCAGCATTAAAACGAAACCATCCAAATCATATATATGTATTCAAGCAAGCCCGATGCGGTCAGCCACAATAAATAGGTCAATCTTATGTAAGAAATTGGAAGCCATTATTATGCTTGATGTATTATGTATGTTTCATGAAAATGCTTTTTAATAAAGTCTTTTTTATAATCAATCCAAAGCGATTTTTTTTAAAAATCTATTTTGGTTTTTTTGCACTCAAGAGGGTCAGGGGTCAGGTCAGGTCAGCAGGGCTCAAGGGTTAGGGTTCGGGGTTGCAAAATTGGATAATCCAGTTGTGATTCTTTTTCTGACATGAAGAAAGCAATAATACAAAAAAGACAACAAAGGAAAAGAAATGACTCATCCTCCTCCTCCTACCATATTTGACATACAGTGGGAATTTCAATAAAAAACGTATTTACGACGTTCAAGCGATCGGCTTTGGCCCAGTTTTTCCTTTTTCAGTTTTTTTTTCTTGGGTTTTTTCTTCTTCTCAGTTTTCAGAATTTTCTATTTTTCGTTGATGATAAATAATAATTATTATTGTAATCGTAACATCAGAAGATAAATCCGTCCTGTAACTTTTCAGTTCTTGGTGACTGGCCTGGCATTTTCTGGATTTTACAAATTATCTTTTGTCTTGTGGAAATTCTCTAACAATAAGTGTAAGCATTATAAATGTTCATAGAGTTCGCAGTTAACTATAATTACACTAATTTTTGTTAACTTTCAATGTTCATTCTAACTAATCTTATTTTCAGCGTATTCAGCAATTGGGTTTGTTCATATATTATATCCCGAATCCAGAATCTGGAAACCAGATTTAAAAGGACACAATAAATGGCAATGACAACGATGGAAGACCTTCCAACTGAGGTAAGTATTTCCTGTAGCTGCAAAATATGTCTAAATTCATGCTTTATACATGTCACATGTTAATATATGCATGTATATTACAACTGGTTCCTGGTGGACTGTGGGGCTCATTTACTTTCATTGTATGTTGTATGAATGAACTAATTAAAATAAACAAGTAATTTTCTTTAACTTGGATGAATTTTCTTTGATTCAATACACAATAGATGAGGGAGTTACTCTACAAAGAATTGGATCGTGTGACACTCCGGAAAGTGAGACTTGTCAATCCAATAATGCAAAATGAAGTCGACTCCTTGACAGATTATATCACCGGTATCAATATTACCACAAATGACCTTTCCCAAGAGTTCCTTCAACCAATTGTTAGAATGAGAGTAAAGTATGCCAAGTTCCAGTCTCCAGAGTATGATCAAGGGTTGGTGTACGGGGTTGCAAGGGAGGAACCTATGGATTTGGACTGGGTCCAAGTCTTTCGATTTCCAGACCTTGTCAAGTCATTGGAGTTTGGTGGGAATTGGAGTTCTGATTGGGATTTTGGAACAAGTGGTCTTATGGACCTTCAACTCATTCCTAAAGCCATACTAGAATGTATGTACCTTGAAAAATTGTCATTGAAGAACCTCAAGGTTTATGGCAAATGTTCAAACACGGATCTATTCAATGAGTTTATTCGTGTAATGGCGGACCTCCAGTCCCTTGAGTTAAGCTTCAATGAAAGTTCTGATGCACCTGGTGAGGCTTTGGCTGTACCCCTGATTTCAAAAATTCTAAACCTGTACCATTCTTCCTTCCTTACTTCACTTTCGTTGAGCCTGGTTGTCCAAAGGTACCAAATACCTGAAGGTTATGATGGTGGTTGTTTTCTGCTCAATAGTTTGGCAGCTGGAGCAGTCAAGCTTGTGGCTCGACACTGGAGTACATTAAAAGAACTCAATTTGGAAGGTGTTGATGGATGTGAGTCAGAGCGAGTAGATTCAATTGGACCCCATGTTCTGAAAAATCTAAAGAAGATTGAATCTCTAAAAGTTCTTACCGTCTTTGGAAACAATAAGTTTAACATGTCCTCAGAACTGATGAACATTTTGATAGATTTAATCAAGCAGCAAAACAATTTGGAGGTCTTCGGGACATCCCGTATAAGTCAGCAAACATTGAGTCATGTCATCCGCAACAACTTTTCTTCTTTGAAGTCTTTGGATGTGGGTCATTACAATTTTGATGAGGTTGTATACGACATGAATATTTTTTCTCCTTGCCGTGACCTGGAGTCTCTTCGTGTAGTAAATGATGGTCCAAGTTTTAAAATAGTTAACTTGGGCGCCCTCTCTCCCAAGATCACATCTCTGAGCCTTTCAAAGTTTGACATCCCTTCCATTGAACAATTACTCCAATGTTCGTTTAGATTTAATTTGATATCTCTGGACTTTGATTTTGTTGGGTTTTATACTGGTCCAAGATTGGATATAGCTATTTATAGCTTTATTCGAAATAATTATGGGTCATTAGATAATTTAAAGGTAAAAGTAGAGAGATACAGGGGTAACAATACTGAGTTGGATTCAATTTGGGATGTCGAGTTCAGAAATTTATCCGACATCTTCAACCGATATTTTAACCATTATTCTGTTATACAACGTCAAGTTGAAGATGATCAGCAGAATCGTTATGACTTTAGTGATATTTCAATTCTGGAGAATCAGGGCCTTGAACTTATCACAGAGTTATGTGAATTTAAGGTTTGTGGTATTATTACTTCTGCCTGATGATCGAAGCAGCATTTCGTCTAATTGATTTAAATACTGAAGTATTTGCCAAAAATATATTGTAATACTCGAGTTTATGTAAATACTTTTATTACTAGAATTCTTTGGGACCATCAAATTATAAATTAATTGTAATTTAAAACTAAATTATAATTTCTAGTCCCAAAATAAAGATATCGTACATTTATTTTTGGAAAATCAACTGCTCTTAGCTTTTGTTTATTCAAGATATCTTGAAGCCTTATTTCTAACTTTTGAAAGCAATATTTAGACCTGCCTACGAGCTTTTTCTAACTCCATAAAATAAAGTACTATAGTCCCTATTACATGTATTGAGCTGAGGTCCTTCATACTAAAATGTGGAAAATATTTGGTGAAGTACATGGTGATTCCTAATTCCCTACAATCAACGAGTTCTGTTCGAATACTTTTCCATAAAAAACCCTACATACAACTGCAAGAGTAGACGAGTTTTACTTGGGATCCTTAATCGATATAATATAATACTATAATATAATTGCACCTTGAATAATTATGTACACACAATGTAAGAAATGATTGATCAAACTATTTCAAGGTAAAATGAACACATTTTATCCACTATTATTAAACAAATGTAGCTCCCTTAAACTCATATTAACGTTAGAAATGTTAAACAAGGAGCATTAAACAAACACTTGTGGTACATACAATGAGGCTACAGTCCTTGTAATTTGTTCTTCAGGCTAAAACTGTAATATATGTCTGTCTATAAGGGTATCAATAAGCGAAGTAATCATTACGCATTGGAAAACATAGGGAGGTCATAAAATCAATCAAATCATGAATTAACAAAGAACAAATGAAGTAATTTGCATCACCAAATATTCCTTCTCCTTTCTATGGTCATGATCTTGGTCGACATTAACCTTAATTTATTCAGTTTTCAACTTATCATCGCCATGGGCTCAATACCTTGATCTTTTGAAGGTCAGACACTATGCACTTTGAGGAATGTTTGAATCTTTGATGGCATTTTGTTCGTAGATAGCATATCAGCATGCTTCTAGGAATATCAATTTCAAACTGAGTGTAGATATTATTAATACCAATTTCATCCTACCAGCGTTTTAGAAAAGACACCTCTGAAAGTTAAAAATAATTTTGAATGTAGACAAACCAATTCAAACAAAAAAAAATTCGTTGAAAATTCATTTTTAAACATATTCGAACAATAACTTCTTGTTATGTTTTAATTGTCGAAAAAACATTTATAGTCAACTCATGGTCATGTCACCCCTCCATGCTCGACTTATTGTAATTGTGGTTTTCAATGCTATGGCTTAAGGTCACCTTGAATGTTTATTTCAATAGTCATTGTGTCCACGTGGCTGCCACAGATTTGCTACTAGATATCACCAAATTCATCTGATGATGATTTAGTGAGACTTATTTCGACTTATTTCAGTTTATGTTTTCATTGATTAAATTTACCTATTTTTAAAACTACATTTGTAAATCCCTTTCAAATTGATCAACAACCAAAGGTGGTTTCAAACTAACCTATTTTTTCTAACATATTTTTAATATGTTTAATAGTATGTCGAAGCGATGGGCATTTGGGTTAAAGTGATGTTTGGGATAGTTCTATATATCATTTTCCCAGCAAAGTTGGAATTGTCTGTAGTGTTCCAACGAATTTATGGGTATGACCATGAGGCCTAATATTATATTTGACCTATCAAAATCTAGAATTGTGTGTTCTTATTCTTATTGGGCAATTTTTGGCATTATTATTAAAAGTCAATTCTGGGAATAGTCATAACTGGGAAAAGTCGGGTGGGAAAAGACGTCTGGGAAAAGTCATGTTACGCCGGACCTACTACATATACGAATTTGTATTTTTTGAGTGTCAGCCAGGTCCTATTTTAATACCAAAAAATACATTTAAAAATGCTTTTTAATGTTGAAAATACGTCAATTTGTTTTTTACTCGCATTCGCAATATCACCAGTAATCACAACATATTGCTACATTTGCAAAAATATGGTTATTTCTGGATATACGTTGCTAAACGTAGAGAGAAAGGGTATATAACTGGAGCGAATCATATCATTTTTCCTCAATGCTTTCAGTCTCATTTTCTTTGCTTAAGCATTAGCATCAAATCACCGATATCGCAAAGGTTTAGACACTCCAACAACCTTGAGGGCATAACCTTTGAAAGCCACTATGATGAATTTAAATATCTCTCGTAGGCTACTATTTGTAGCCTTCTTTGCATCTTTTCAATTACTCCATTACCTCGTTCAAGGGGTTCCGACTCTTGAACGAACCTCGTCAATGAGATCCTCAGAAAAAGATAGTGACATCTTTGGCGATCCTGATACCAAAATTGATGAGAAAATGGTCAGCGAAGAAGAAAAAACGCAAAAAGTTTCGACGGAGGAGTTGGAAGTTGTGAATCCATTAAAACAATACCGAGGAATGCCACGCAAAAAGTTTTCGATTCCAAAATTGCAATTGTTTTTATACCAAAATATAGCTGCAGTATTGAATTGACATAATTATTTAATCTTTGTTCTATGAAATTTCAGATCCTGATTTACAAGCAAGAGCCCTCCTGAGGAAGAATATGAAGTGTCAGTATGCGTTTGGGGCTTGGCTCGTCTTTAAGGTAGAAGTTGTAGGCGTAAACGTGGTAAAAAACTGGCTTCTTTATAAAGACGTGAAGGGCTATGAGACCCGGGATCGTGTGACTAAAAAGATTAAGAGATCAAAACTAAGGGCTCTGTTTAAGATTCGATACGATGGATTTACGGACGACTCTGTAAGTTTTTAGACGATTCCCACACGTGCAAATAACTTTTCACTTTCAAAAGCCACATACTTTAATCGGCCCTTTTAGGAAATCAAACTTAAAAATCCTAATCTCAAGGCCAGTACAACATTTTCCATTCAACAACTTGTCAAAGATAAAACGGTATGCAAATTAAATAACGGGAACCAACATGTTTCCCTTCATAGCTCAACTGATAAAGAAATTTTTTAAATGCAACATTTTGTTAACTGTACAATTAACTGTAGATGCGTGTTGAGCACCTGCAAGTGAGTATCAGGAGATGGATTCGGCCAAAGGGGGACATTCACCGCTTTCAGCTGTCTCACACATTTGAGAAACCTTACCTTTACTACGAAATCTGGGACAAGTCCTCGACCCCAAAGAAGAAGCTTCACACATCTGAGGTGCTTCCAGGAATCGTTACAAGTGCATGGGACAATGCGTTTCTTGACGGTGAAAAAACAAGAACTTTGGAAATTGTTGTATACGACTACAAGAATGAAGAGAAAATTGGTTCCACAGAAACAATGATGGTAAAAAATAAAAATGGGGATAGAAAAGCTAATAAACCACTTTTGGATTCGAATGATAATGAGGCAATCCCAGGTATACTGACTATTCTCGGTGAGGCAAGAATGATTAAGCCCAATCCAGTGCTCCTT
>JAQIYE010000277.1:0-14226 GCA_034699765.1 Xenyllodes armatus
GCTGGGAAAAGACGGGTGGGAAAAGTCGTGTTACGGATTTATAGTGGGACAACTTATCCTTATTATGGCTGGGTAGTCAAGAAACTCGTTGATTTAATTGCTTACGTCTCATGCACCTCTGCGAGGATGTGATACACATTAACGCTCCCAATAAATATTTGAAGAAATTTTTCTATACATTTACTTCCAGGCGTCTAAGCCAAGGCTCTAGTAATAATAATTTTTATTGGAATTCATGAGTATTTACAAAAGCTCAAACCAAGAAAAGACTAGACCCATCATGTGTAACCATGACATTTTGAGCACAAAATGTATTGATTTCTTGAAATAACAAATCCCGACTGTAATGTACCTCGCTGATTTTTAGCTACATTTTTGTTTGACCCAGGCTTGACCCAAATTTTTCAAGCATGAGTCAACCCAACATGTGCTTTTACAAAAAAGTCTATCTGCTCGAACCTTAAAAACCGGTGAAGATCCAAGATCAAAGTAGTGATTTACAATAATAAAACTATTGTTCAAAACTAAATCTTTAGACTAAAAGAAACACTGAAAGAGAACTCTCTTTAAAACATTAGTATGTTTACGTGTAGGCATTTATCCCCAAAGGATAATCCAGGGGTTTGGATAGGTCATGATCGGAGACAATGGGACAAAGAGTACCCAACGGCTCCTCATACCAAATTCGAAGATGAAATCCTTGGAGAGGGTCTCGACCTTGGATCTCCAGCCCCCGTACCCGACTCCCTCGTTGACCTGGCCCAAGCAGCAAGTCTTTCCTATACTAATTTTAGACCAGGATACTTGAGACCAACCCGTGACTCCCTGACCAATCATGTCATCAATGAGAGTCTTAAACTTCCAAGGACAAAAGCTCAAGATGATGATGGAATGGACCTTGGAGGAGAGACCCCAAGTAAACTTCGTCTTGCCATTTCTGAGACGCTAGGGCTGGCCAATACACATTTTTCTCCATTGGTACGAACAACCATTCAGTTTCGGTCATTTATTTAGCAACCCTTTAAATGCTTTCACTCTGGATTGCACACTTTATTATGTATATATGTAAAATGTAGTCTGCTTTTAACCTATATCAACAGAAAATCTCAAGGGTGTTTGGAAGGACAGACTCCATTCCAATGTACAATTTAACCGGAGTTCATCGGAGTCATATTGTTTATGCAGCATCTAATGTTCTCATTGTTTTTGACTACTACTCAAACCATCAAAGCATGCTTCAAGGACATGTAAGTTTGTCCATGTGATCTTAAATCCGGTATTCAGGTTTTTATTGAAGATTGAAAAGATAAATTCAAAACATGTTTGACCAAAAAATGTCTGCATGCAGAGCAGATTTATAGTTCCAGTTCGAAAAACTTTTGAGATGATCTTGTCACAAAATGATTCTGGCTTTCCAATTTATAGAAAAATGCAGTAGCATGCCTTGCTATGCAGGACGAGCAACGGTTCTTTGCTTCAGGAGACGTTGGCCCTGGAGCAGTTGTAATTGTCTGGGACGTTCAAACCGGGTTAGTACAAAAGTTAACTTATGGAAATTCAATTAACTAAAATAGTACTAAAAGTTCGGATAGGATGCCCTTAATTAATCTCATTTCATCCCACACGGACAGGTACCCATATCGAAGTCTTCCTGCCTCTCATGGTGACTTTGGAGTCACGGCCATTGGATTTGTCCATGGAATGGATTTTATTGGAACAATTGGGAAAGAATCTGTCGTGATTCTTCCGACTGATGAAGGAGGGGAAGAAAAGAAGGAAGAGCATCAGCTCATCTCAATTTGGTATTTTGGGATTGAAGGGCTAGGTCACCATGTCCGCTACCATCATGCGCACCATCATCATCACCACCATAACGTGGATCCTGTTCCAGATGGTAACATTTTGATGTTTGATCCATTTCAAATGACAGGATATACTATTGTAAAAACAAGGGCAATAATGAGCGTTTTTTTCATTTTCAGCTACATTGGTCATCCCTCCACGAGCTAAACTCCAAAAAGAGATTACTTTCTGTGAGGAACGACCAGAATTTTTTGTTACCACCGGAGATAGTATGGTCGTGTTCTATACTTGGGTACGTTCGTCAAAGCCGTTGCAATCCCATAATTTAGTCCATTGTTCTAAATTACCCTGGCAAAATTTGCCAATTTTACAGTACCTTATTATTGCTTCATTTAATTTCTGCATAGGAACGTGAACAAAAGATTATTAGCTACCACATTCCAAAGACCCCCCGAAAATTTGTAGCAAAAATCAAACAGTTCAATCATACGATTTGGAAGCGAGATGAAGACGTTTGTCTTACATCTACAAATGCAGGTATGGTCAGAGGGTACAACTTTAGAAATATACATGAATTTAGAATGAATTTTGTTGACGTTGACCCATCCTTCAAAGGTTACATTGTGGCATGGGCCACTCGAGTCCCAATGGGTCTAGAGGAACCTCCAGATCCTCGCCTCAACATAAAAGAATATAAAAGAAGTTACAAAATTGGAGAGTATGGGATCACATCCTTTATCAGCCTGGAAGAGTAAGAATTCATTTTGTTTTACAATTTTGAATGCTTAAACGTTTTTAAAAAGTCCTACTAAAACAATTTTCAAAATTTTAGAAACTTTGTGATTGGGGATGCAATGGGTTTCATTGGATTCTTTGATAATAAATTTCGGATCCTACGAATTGCTAAAGCGGCCCATCGAACCCCTGTCACAAGTATTGGATTCAATGTTCTGGAAAGTCAACCAACATTCTTAAATGAGATGCGTAAGTCGACACGTTTATTAAATTGATTTGATTTGATATTGGATTGTTATTGACGGTCAATATATTTTTCACCTCACAGAGACCAATTACAATCCGGATGAAAAGCAAGGGACTTTCCATGCACAACGTGACAAAATTAGTGCTGTTCAAGACTATACATTTGGTGGGAAGAGGATGAAGGTTCCTTCTCAAATGACTATTGAGAAACCAGCATTCATTGCACCGGATTTCATTTATGGTATGCATTTGTTTTTTATAATTATTGTCACTGAAAATTTAGCAAAATTCAAATTTCATGCATGCCATACCGGGGCAAGCTCAGAATATTGTGGAAATGCCCAGGATGGGCTTATGTGTTCAAATTCATTCCATTTTCATCGATTGCGTTTAATTTTTGTACCGTAGGATGTCAGGGTGGGGATATTTACTACTACCATTTGGCTGAAGATAAAATTGACTCACTGGTCTATGGAACTCCAGGTCAAATAGTTGCTCTTGACACATGTCCAAACACGTAAGGGAAACGAATAAAACTATAGACGACACATGCCAAGACCAAGATGACCTCCGGATCATCGGCCTCCTAATAATATGTATGTCGCATATCTTAACTTTCAGTCCTCATCTTACAATGTCGACCAAGAATGGTCATATTCAAATGTACGACTACGAGACTCAAACCCTCTTGTACTCGGGACTTATCTTTAAGAAACTTGTGGAGGTCACTTGTCTCAAGTTTCACCCGTCAGGCAAGAAAATTCCCACACCAATTGGTGTTCTTGTTCCATAAGAACAAGAACACCATTTCCCCAAAGACCTTTACCTCTCCATAATTAGTTTTGAAATCTCATTCTAGGAGCCTATGCATTTTTTGGAATGAGCTCCGGACAAATTTATTTTAGGAAATCCTATGTTTGGCGAGCCTTTGACACACCCCTTCAAAATTGCACACATTCCATTGAACGGATCATTTTTTCAGCATGTGGAACTTATATGGCTCACTATGTGAGAAACCCTTAATAATGTATTCATATGACTCACAAATTTTTGACAAGAAAGTTATCAACATTGTTAATTTTCAGGACGTGTCCTTCTCAGTGACACTCTATCAATTTCATACGAGGAAATCCACATGGACCTTTATAGGGAAGTACCGATCTCATTCCAAACCAATTGTTGACCTTATGTTTGCCCATGAGTTGGACTCAGGTCATGTCCGGCTCTTTTCCCTTGGCGAAGACAGACGGCTCATTGAGTATGACATGGTCAATAGGTAGTACAAGACATCCATAAAGTCAATTCTTAGATACTGGGCATAGTGGAAATTTTTTTTTAACGAACACTTAATCTTGACTTATAGTTCTCCTCGAGAAGGCCTAAAAGTTTTGGATATTATGGACGTGGATCAAACAGAGACCCCAACCTCAATGGTCTTGGACTCACCATGGCCTGGACGGGGTCATGGAATCATGATAGCAAATCATATTGTAATTAAATTACATTACTCTTCCCAGTACCTAACAAAGATTGACTTAGCATTAACTATCGATGTTTTCTTCTCATTTTAGGACAAACTCAAATTTGTAGACTTAATTGATCGAAGGATCTATCAAACATGTCAAGGTCCAAACTATGGATCCCCTATAAGTCGAATGATCGTAAGTGCAATACGGTAAAACCAGTGGCAGCCACGTACAATTCATAACTAAATAGTAAACCATTAAAATGGTAATTTTACTTTACTTGGTTTGCACATAATTAGGCTGTGACTCCGGATCTTCGTCAAGGACGTGATGCCAAATATATTCTCATGGTCATGGGAAATAAGATTGGAGTGGCAAAGTCCCCAGTAGATGGAAATCCATTTAAGTTTATGGCTGTCCTTGGACACTCTTCCGGGGTACTGTTGGAATTGTATTATTCAAACTTATATATACTTCAAAAATTGGATTCGTGGTCTCAATCTCAATGTATTAATTTCCAACTCAAATAGATTCGAGAGGTCGTCATTGGGTGTGATACTAAGGACTCCTTTACTTGTGGCCTCGATGACAATTGTGTCTTTATGTGGCAAGCAAATACAAAGTGAGAGGAATACGATATTTGATATTGAACATATTTAATAGTTTTGGTCAAGGTCACTGATTGAGTCACTGGTTAATTTTTCATAAACTTAGGGCTGTGGAGTCATGTATAATTTCTGGAGGTTCAGGGTCTACGCCCTTCAAATATTTACTGGATGCTGGCCTTCCACCAGAATCCTCTCTTGTAGAAGATGTTGAGGACGTATTTTACCACATGATGTTGAGGAGGGCAGTGAGTCAAAAAGACATGTTGACCATGGACCTTGCCGTCCCTGTAGCTGAAATTCCAACAGTCATGAGAACTTGTGGCTTCTTCCCCACTGAGCTTCATGTGAGATTTCAGTTTCATCAAAAATTAACTTAAGTACAGAAACCGAAAACCCAACAACGCTTGATTTTTGTAAATCGTTCCATATTCCACACAGGTTGACAACATTCTGGCTGAAGTTGAATTTAAAGGCCTATTCAGGCATGGGGTCAAACCCGTGGAAATTAGTTTTGATGAATTTATTTGTCTCTTTGCAAATCATCGGACATGGCCACTCCTTAATACTGGAGATATTCAAAGGGCTTTTGAGATCCTTGGAGAACTGGATGATGAGGATGAAGTATTCATTTCAAAGGATAACTTTATTGGATATTTGACAACCAAGGGTACAAATATAATGTTGTTCGTTGTTCCTATATTTTTACATCTTTGTAAAGGTCACGAAAGAAAGGTCAATGGTACCTTCTCATTTCTAATTATTTTAGGTGAAGCCATTGATGAGATGGATCTCCCGGTCTTTCTCTCAGCCCTTTACCAACCCAAACCAAAACGTACAACTGAACTTAGCATGGAGACCCCAGCATGGCTTCAACTTACTCAACGTCCCTCAATGGAAACAAATACACCAAATCCATTTACATCTGAGAGTGAAGAGTCAATCAGTCCTGCAAGTAGTAGTCGAGTACATTCTTCAGGGGGTCAAGAGGTCAATTCTGTTGAGGATGAAGAGGACGAAGCAGACGAAGATGAAGAAGATGAGGATGGCGTGGACCGTGTTCGAGATAAACCCGTGGCTCCTGGTCCAGTACAACCAAAAGAAGCAGAAACGGTAGAATCGCCTGAAGAAACAACGGTACCATCTAAAAATGCAAATGTTCCAATTATAACAATTACTCCACCAAGACGCTCAAAGGAATCCATTCTCGGAGAGGCTGGAGAGGATGGACCATTTGAACCAATTGAGGAAAAAGAACTTCCAGAGGTAACTAAGGTTTTAAAATGTTCAGAAATTTAAAAGAGGGCAGTTCAAGTAGTCCTTACATGAACCCCTATTATTTATTTCAGGAAATAACTCTAAAATACTTCATGGAACACCTCCTACCTCCAGACAGCCTTGACACAATGAAATGGGACATGCCATCCAAATCCCTTGAGGAACTTGCCCTAATCAAAAAATTGTATGAAGGGACACCAGATTGGAAACCATGGGATGATGTCCTAAATCGCTGGAAGGCTCGAGATGAATGGAGGTACTTCAAGTCATCATTTGATAAACTCAAATCCGATGAGTACACCCTCCAACAAAAATACATTATTGCAATGGGAATGGACTACTATTGTAAACAAGGGACTTGGGCTCCAAAAATTTATACTACTCCGTGGGGTGACGACCATAAGGCTGAGACTGAAGGTGAAGGGGCATTTACCCATCATCATCATGAAGTTCAGGAACATGAAGGAGAGGATGTCGATGAGATGACTCGTATGTCTGCAGAGTCTGAAACAACATTTGCTCAATACGAAAGTCTTAAATTTGGTTCAAAACTTCGGGTCCCTGATGAAGATGAAGAGGAGGATGCTGAAGAGACTTTAGGTGGAAAAGGTCGACGCCATCATCATCACCATCATGGTCAAAGGTCATCCTATGATGAAGAGTATGGTGGTGAAGGGGAGGATGAAGGAGACTATGATTCATTTTCAACTGGATCCTCTCAATCCTCTGTTTTTAATTTTGAGGATCCAACTGGTGGAAAACGACTATTGGATGATCTTAATTTTACGGCTCCAGAATATGTCCCACCCCCACCTCCACCGCCAATGAGCCCTGAGGAGGAGGATGTTGATACTCTTGAAGAGGTCACTGCAAAGGTCTTTGATGAGCCTGTGGAGGAGAGTTCTCTTGAAGAAGATGAAGGTTAGTATGACTTACATTTTAAGGTCACAAAGTCTTGATGTGGTTCATGGCATGGCGATGGTTTATTAATCATCTCTTGTAAAAAAAATTTATAGTATCTGCTGCTGAGGAGACTTCAAGGGCTCCAAGCCCTTCGATAGCTTACTTGACGGCTGCAGCCCGTCCTCCACCACCTCAGAAGACTGTTAAGTTCACAACCCCTGAACATCCACCTCCGCCATCAAATCCAGAACCTCAAGCCCTTCCTATAGAAAGTGCAAGTCTCATGGAAATTGATCGTGAAGAAAATGAGATTCGGAGGAAACTCAAAGAATTTAATGAGTCTCTCCAGCAAGCCACTATACCACTACCACCCCCAAAATAACTATTACATATCTGTACTTCATGCATTGGGGTAAAGGAAGAAAACGATTGATTAATTTACAATCAAAGAAACTAAAACTATCAATAAGATAAGTGTCAAACAGTAGATTAGATATTACACGGTATTTATTAAATATGTAATTTAATTTTATACTTCAAAAACTCGTAAACATTAAAATATGCATTTTTAGTTAAAATGATTTTTGATTACGAATGATAATGATGATGAACCAATAATGCCCAGTTGTTCGCCCAGTTAATTGCTATTTGTTCGCCCTGTCAGTTGTAACTTTAGTAGTTCGTTTCATCCCTCTGCTACACCTTTGGTTAACAGCTTATTAGTTTACAGATGATTTTCTGCCTTAAATGTAAGAATTAGATTAGTCGCATTTGTGAAAATGATGGATACGATAGTTAGGAGTATCCCTCGGTCCACATAAAAGAGATCCCCAATCCTAATAGAAATGGGTCTACAACTCCTAACAAACTTATGGAACCAAAATGGAGATGATGATACGGAATTTAATGGTCTGTGGATTCGTTTCCAGGCCCAAATTGTGTTGGTAGACTCCATGTACATTTCTGAGAATCGAGTAAAGAATCCCAGAACGAGGAGTGAAAAGAGGACTCCGTTGATGAGGAATCGAATGCTGAGGAACATCACAGCAAGAAAAAGATTGACTATTGCTGCCCCAATCATAGATACTTCGCATCCAACTGGCCAAAGACCATAAACTGAACTAAATTGAGAATGTGAGGACTGGAGTTGATTGTATGACGTCTGGAGGGTACAGGTCAAGAGGTCATCCCCAACAAAGGGTTGAACCCTGAAAATAATAAATGAGTTATTCGCATTTGAGTAAGACTGAGGGAAGCAGTTTACCTTAGTTTGCCAATGATTGGTTTGATAGTTGTGACATAAGAGAGAATGATGGCTCCATGAAATGTCATGCTGTAGCATTGAAATCCAGCAAAATAAAAATGAAGGACAAAGAAAAGAACTTTGATGGCAATTGGGAGACTAGATGGACGTTGGGCCAAGGAAGTCAACATTTCTGGCAGTTCTGGCTTTTTGAAAACTGCTAGAGCACGAAACATGCTGGAAAATAGAAATGTGAAGCAAAGGATTTTGAGGCTTCTAGAAATGTCGACACTTGACTTTTGACCTTTCTCCTGGACATTAGTTGAGTCAAGTTTCACTCCTATTTTTGTATAACTGCCCGCTCAAGCCGACTTGTCAGTGATATTTTAGTCTATTATATATTTTTTTAAATTCAATGAATGTTCTTACGATTTAAATTTTCTGACGTAAGAAGAAATGAATTGATGAGAATATGATGAGTGCCCAAGTACCTAACAAAAACGTGGATAAGCAAAACTTGTGTTAATACTTTATCTTCAATTCTTCTTAATTTATTCTTCTGTCCGTCTGAGAAAATTTAAATATCTGTGACGTAGCCTAAGCTCGATTTCGGATTTGATATTTTGCTCACTAAAGTAGCAAATGTGCTTCCAATTTCAAGAAAATTTGTTTCGGTGGTGGTGGTGAAGCAGTTACGGTTACGGTTGTTCAGGGCTAGCTCAAAGCCAGTTTATTTATCCTATGTCAACGACAACTTGAATTGGCAAGCTAGGTTGATTGATCTCAAACCTTCTTAATCTTAATTACACATTTTCTACCTGAATGTGATCCAGTGGTTGAAGTTGAGTGAGATGTAAATGAAAGTAGCATACAACTGCATGGTTGAAGCAGTGGATGAGAAATTTCCCATTTGAATGCAACGAGCTATTAAATACATTTGGAAAAACAGTTGCAAAAACAAACCAAATAAGAATCCCTTGTGAGAATTCTTTGTGTAAGAGAAGCTTTGATTAGATTTAACAAAAGTGTAAGGATGAAATCGTAGGAATCGTCCAAAGTTTACAATCCGCCCCAACATCTCAATTGTACTTCGACTAATCATTGTTTTTACAATTAAATCTTTTGAACTAAAATGCAAAAATGCTCCTTTAAATTCAAATACAATTTGTCAACTCCCAACAAATAAACTGTCTCGAGCTCAAGTCCGCTTTCATTTGGCAAAGTTAATTGAATTTTCAGGATTTCGTCATGAGCCCACGTTATTTTGGAATTAGAAATAAATAATTTGTTTTTGTACTGAATGTTAAGTCCACGGTTTCCTTTCATCAAATCAAGACCGATTTATTTTTCATCGAGCATTAATAATTTTCTGCAAACGGTCTATAGATTAAGTTGTTAGACCGATCACCGACGGTCTTATGTGATCATGCTGTCTGTCTGTGCGCGCTTCCAACAAAAAATAGGGTGATTTTCCATTGTTTGGACAGCGCATTTTGCTTCAATAGGAAGCAGGTCAAATATCAAAATTCATTTGTGAAGCGGTTAGATGGTTTTTGGAAAGTTCCACTATTTGTCAGTCTAGTTGTGAAGCGGTAGGTTATGTAATTGAGACAAAACATGTCTTGATTGTGAAGCACTTATCGTTAGCTGCATCCAATTTTAACAAAATTTGTTTTCGGTGGAAAACAGTTTGTCGACTTCTTGGCCAATTACATTCCTGATATTGAACCACTTGCCTATTTAAATGTGTCTAACGTCAACCTGTTGTCAGTTTCAGGTTGTCCGATGTCATTCGGTTGCCAGTTTAGGGTGGTTTAAGGTCAGCCAAGCGTAAAAATTTGATAGTTAAAATGTTAAAATTTAAAGCTTGTTTCAAACAAATCCGTTTATGGTAGTCCAAAAGCCAACAAAGTGGCTACATAAACAGTCTTCGGTCTACAGCTTGCCACCTTAGGTTAAACAGACTTCGGTCTACATAAACAGACTTCGGTCTACATAAACAGACTTCGGTCTACAGCTTGCCACCTTAGGTGGCAAGTTTTTTTTATTAAAGCTTTCGTGAAAATTTTAGGGATTTAAAGAGAAAGCAAACATTGGAAACTTTATTTTCGGATTTATTTTGCACAACTCCAATTCAACTCCAAGATAATTGGCGAGTTAAAGAAATATTTCTCTTTTGCTCTTACTGTTCAGGAATTCATGCTGAAAATTTGTTTCTGTTCTGTATGAACAAGAGAACCTAGCGGAATTCTCTAATAAACTTACGTCAAACCTAAATCAGGGAGTTGTTCATATTAAAGCAATTACAACAACATCACACTCATACTCTAATTGTCGTAGACGGTTAACGCATTCTGATGCTAGAACGATTTTTTGTGTAGGAATGTATTTGTTCGATAATAGAGTTACTGGTAGATAAATACAACTTTACAATCGTCACAACTCGGTTATCTGGAGAAAGCTATAATGGTCCTTTTGCTCCAACTATACTATATACCCCTGATGCCTTCAGGTTTTATAAAATGATTCCAAAGCTAAGTGTTTTGGATTTCACTTCAGAAAAACGATACCTTTTATAATTATTTTATTTTTTGCACCAGAGCAGACTCTTCAGCTCCCATGCGATCCCTTAGTTTACTAACGGACCCAGCTGACCTTGCTACATAGTTATGTACTCTTCTTGGCTACAAGATTGGAGGAATTCTTAATTTAAGCAGATTTGGTCGGAAACCGAAATTAAAATGGAGTCCGGTAATCGGTCTACTAAATTCAGTCGCCGTTTTGCTGCGTCAAGGAATAACGTTAAGTCGATGGGACAGATAAAATTCAATGTTAGCTTACTATCCAAGGGCATCTCCTAAGTATTTTCTCGTTGTGGGTCATTTGTATCTTAGGGTCGACTGAATTTTTTTTACAGAGCTGTTGTGGAAGCATCGCTCCAGATGCAGAACCTGCTTGATTGCTGTTTCAACTGTTATACTTGAGTTTGGAGTTAGATTCTTTGATAAGATCGGTTGTTTAGGTTTCTATTTTAGACGTTATTTATGGCTATAAATAATAAATCTTCTGTGACATAAGATTTGCACTACCATACCAAGTTTACTCGCGAATCGTATCCTACAATGATTTCTACAATGATTTTCTCCTAAATATGTCGCCGTGTGCAATTATAATATGGCAATAAAACAAAAAAACAATGCAAGGATCCAAACACGGACAAGGACAATTTGGATATCAACAAGTTTCTTGTCTGTCCTTTTGGTTGTTGGTCCATCATAATTTCTTAATGTCTTTGCCCTAATCAAGCGAATCAGAAGAACAACAGCAACCACAAAAAATAATAACAATACTAAAAGAATTTGATTCCTCCTCATTATGATGTTGAGCCTGCTCATTTTACATTTAACACTCTTTACTTTTGCAAAAAAAAATATCTCAACTTTTTGGATCTCCTTGGATCAAAAGAAGAGTTAGCAAATTGCACAGTATACTCCCACTCCAATTTCCCATTTAAAACAGCAAGGATTCATGAAATTTGCCAGCCAGTATCATTTTGAGCCTGTCTTGAGTCAGTTGGAGTTTGCATCTTGAATTCGATCAAGATTCCTTCTATTATTATGGATTTTTTGATCAGGAACTGAAAAGGTTATTAGATGATTGAAAATTATTGGATCATCAGAATTACGTCTCAAAGAAGAAAAAGTAAAGTGCCAAAAAGAACAAATACTATACATTACATATATTATACACGTATTTATATAATTTGACCAAAAATCAGCATTATCTCAAAAATTCTCATTACTACATATATAGAGACCGCAAGTGAAGTGAGTATTTGGAATGTAGTACACAAAGGATTTCTCATGAAGCTAAACCTTGAGATTTGAGAAAGGAGTTTGATGAGTAATTAAACGACCAATTAAAATTCTCAAATTGAGTTTGATTGATTAAGGTTAGTGTCATATTGTGTGAATTCTAGTTTCAAGTAAGTTCTTTTAGTAGTTTCATTGCCTGTGATCAAGGAAAATGTTTTGACTTGAAAGTGTCATTTATTTGATGGAATCATTCTTCTGCAATTTTCTAAAAATCAAATGTTCCAAACTTAGGAAAACGAAGTTACGAACGACATCGGCAATTTTTAAAAGTTTATTTTCTAAAAATCTTTTTTGTTCGTGGGATTTCCAAATATTCGCAAGTAATAAAAATTGTATTCCAGGACAAAAAACATTCGTGGAATCGTGCAAAGTATTCCACAAGACGGGCTTCATTGCGTAACAGGATTCTGACTTGATTAAATAATTTCATACTACTACACACACAAGAGCCAAGAATTCATATTATGTGACATCCCAAATCCAACAATATTAAAATTCTCACCATTGACATGCAAACTTTTGTTTTGTTTCCTTTTTATTCTCAGAATTACCTTCCTGTCCTTCAAGGTAATGAATTTCTTCAAAATAATGAATGAAGAAAAAACAACAACTATAATATCCAGAGCTTCTCGATTCTACTTAACTAACTAAAAGACATGAACTGAAAAATGAGGTCCAAATCCAACGTTGGGTCACAAAGAGCTGGAGATAGTGAATTTGCTGAAATTCCAAGAGACCATCATCAACATGATCGTCTTCGAGCAACCCTTTCAGAACCATTTCAAAATCCTGAGAGTAATTTAGACAACATCAATGTCAACCACCAATACCCTCATTATCTCCCTCATGATGGAGGTATCCCCGGAAGTCATCATAACAGTCAAAATCTAAATCCTCCGAGGGTTCCTGGCCTCCTTGAACGTCGTTCTAGATGGCTTCGGGACAAGATGAGATTGAATCCCCACCCTCATGACAATCATTGTCATCAACACGTCCCTCCTCCAGTAACAACACCAACAATCTCATCTGTTGTCCCAGTTTTACTTCCAAAGATCCCGATTCCAAAATTTTCAGATTCAGGTTATCAAGACCAATTAATGGACCATTCATCTCAGCCATCACAACTAAGCCCTCAAATCTCTCTTCCAACTTTTACAAATACAAATACTGGGGTACGCTACAGACCAGCAGCAAATAGTGGGGGGAACCCGGAAGACGATTTTTGTGGAGACAGAATTACCCTTCCATCAAATCCCAAGTAAGTGATTTTTGAGTCAATGTTATTTAAATATTGTCGTATCTTATGAGGAGGACTCATAAATTGAGTTTCATGAAGTGAGTTATGGTGAGAGGTTAAAAGGTATTCGAGAGCCCTCGTTCATCAACTTTAAGAGTTGAAAAGATTTGAAATATGTTGTTATTATGATTTTGAAGTCATTTTTTCATAAGAAATATAGGCCATAGTAATCCATTCAAATGTGACTTTTGAATTAATGAATTTGGAAAATTGAGATCACGGATGTAAAAATCAATTCTGAAAGTAGAAAGTGATCGAAGAGTAAATATTTTGTAAGGGGGGTTTATATGTATTTTTTTCGTCTTAAGATAACACATTTTTACTAGGGCTGAATATTTTTTGCTGTTTGCTGAAGAAAGATGAAGAAGAATGTTTGCAGCTTAAAGAATCGTCCAAACTGCGGATTTTGACTGAATAAACAATGAAACGTGACTAATTTATCAATTAGTCTCATTTGTTTGCAAAATTACAATTAGCTTTTTGCCATGTTTTTATGAGCTCGTCTACAAATGAATTTATTCACAATTGCCTTAGGTCAAAGTGGAGACACCGAGGCCTGTCACTCCCAAAAAATATTTTTCATCGTAATCAGAATTCTTCCCCACCAACCACAACCTCCTGCCTCCCATTTCCAACCTATGGAGAAGGTGACACAAATACGGAACATGAGACCGAAGATGAATGGCGGAGGTCAAGTCCATGTCCAGCCTACAGGGCTCGATTCTTCCCAACTCATCAACAAAACAGGAATGAGTCCCATGAGCCAACTGACAAT
>JAQIYE010000278.1:0-14222 GCA_034699765.1 Xenyllodes armatus
TTGCCCATGTCCTTGTCCTAGCGAAGGTGTCCTAAGTTAACTCGGTTCATCTGGTCGTCTGTCAGTCACAGATCTGTTGTCCTAATGATTCATTTCTGGAAAATGTCGATTTTGTGTTCTCAGTCCTACGCACACAAAAATCCCAGCCTGAATCTTTTTAAAACACATCCACACAAAAATGGCAGCCTGAATGGCAAAAATGGATTGATTAAATCGGAGCTCTAATTTTTAAAGAATAGTTAAATAAATGACGGAATAAATCATAAAAATAACCACTTCACCCATACAAACCCATAATCATTCACTCATATAAATGCAATGGACAGGACAGGATACTTTTTCCTATGAGCTAACTTACGTCCATATTTTAATCTAAAGAGGTGGAAGGAAGCCCAGAAATTTTCTTAACTCCTTTCTCAATGAAAGTGACAAGATCATAATTACAGAATATAATACGTTGTAAGAGGAATAAAAACCATTAATTCATCCAACATCTATTTACATTCACAACAAGCACAGATGGAAAAGGGAGTGGACTCAAGTATCAAAAATTTTCCGTAATTACAGTTAGTCCTTATAAGCCTAAAAAGCTTTTTGTATTTAAAAAATCCTCTTTCTCTTTTTATCATTTCGTATCATAGCCCTTGACCAACGATGACACAATTTATTGCTTTTCACAACTACTGCGAGAGTGACAGGGGCAGTGGTATTTAATTTTAACCTTTTATTTTAACTTTCTCCAAGCCAAAAAATGGAAACTGGATGGACAATAGTTTTTAAGTTACACACTCGTACTTTGCATTTTTATCTTTCTTTCTTTTTAAAGCCCGAATTTCTAGTCTGCTTCCATTGTTCCTATCTTTCCTGTATTATTCATACCTCCTCTTCTCATTCAAATATCACAATAATTAAAGTCATGAATCAAAAAATCCTATCCCCTACAAAAGGAATCTACCTTGTAAAATGGCAAAAAATTTGGAATTATGATTAGGAGTCTAATAAATATGAGATTCCTAGCCTTTCCTTCTAATTAATTATTTACCTAATTAGATTTGATATTGATGAAATTACGTATTTATGTATGTTTTTAGCCTTGTTTCGGCTGGCCTCAACCATTTTTATCCATGAATCCTCCTCCATTTTGGATTGAGCATGCATCATTCTATCAAATTAAGGGCAAACTAATGCCTAACCCCAACAGAACTCATTTAACTGGGCAGTTTGTAACTGGATATTTTTTTTGGCTTATAGGAAATTTTGTAGGTACCTATACAATTAGTTCCAATTTCGTTGTCTTTTCCCCCCAATTTCATATAATTATTTGTAATTTGTAAACAGGCCCAACGGAAATCAAAGGTATGAAACCGAATGGAACTTTAGAAACACTTATTTGATCTTTCTCACTTCTTTTGAGATTCAACAGAATGGTTAAATAAAATTGGGACACCATTTGAAATACTTGTCACTTATAGTGCTCAAATCAAACTAAATCGTCCAAAATCCACCTAATAGAACTAATATAACACACTAGATGGATCTTTTTTCCATTTTTTCCATTTACAACAAAATTTGTGTGGTAGTCGAGAAAGCACATTGAATGGACTGATTGAATGTTTTCAAAAATATAAGTGACCCCATTTATAATCAACACTTTTAGGTTATGCTAAGAATAAAGCTACAGGCTCATTGAACTGGGTCAACCTTGTATCGGTTTCCTCATGAGGCATGGAGTATTCGATCTCGGGGTCACCAAATGATTTCAACAATGAATGAATAGAGGAACAGGAATGGTTTGATACTAATTAATAATTACATTTAACTAATTAATTATTAAAGGTAATGTAGGAGAGTGGATGGGATAAGGGGAAGTGCTAGGGAAAAGTTGTAGAGAAAGAGAAAAAGTTAAAAATGTGAAAGAATCCATTCCAATCCCCTGAGTGAGTAGAATTATATAGGTACGTACTGAAGGTGGTGTGCTT
The DNA here is from genome assembly GCA_034699765.1 of Xenyllodes armatus. Lineage (NCBI taxonomy): Eukaryota > Metazoa > Arthropoda > Collembola > Poduromorpha > Odontellidae > Xenyllodes > Xenyllodes armatus. The sequence goes on from JAQIYE010000278.1 coordinate 1,980, forward strand.
TTGGGTGCAACAAGATTTTCTAAACCAAAAAAAAATACTCTAAATTTTGAAATTATCGATAATTAGAGTAATAGTAGGTGAATTCCTTATATGTACAAACTTAACAAATATTTTTTAATAATCACAAGAGGCATTTTCTTCCCTTTGTCTGGCTTATTCCTGGCTCCATCTAGAACCTCTCCATTTCCACCATGTTATGTAATAGTGAGTTTAAAGTAATTGGGATTGAGAACAAAATTTTGAGATCAAATCAGAACTGGAACTTAGAAGAAGACACAGTTATTTTTTTCTTGACTCAGGTCATAGATGGTCAAAGGCGGTTGAAATGGATGAGGAAGTTGTAGGTTACTGTTAAAACGTTGATCATTCTGACCAAGAACTTGAGGTTGAGAGGAGATCAGGAAGAAAAGTATCGCCATGAGGGACTAGGTAAGTACATTGTTAGAAACAAAACGAAGAAACGGCATTTGAGGTCATGACCCCATGAACTGTTGAGCTCTTGAAAATCCAGCATTCCCCAACCTCCACTACCACTATGTTTTGTATTATCCTTGAACTGGAGGGAGAAAGAGTTGAAAGGTCTCATCTTATTAGCCCAAGGGAATCAAGGAATTAGGAATCCTATTGTTAAAGAGATCAAAATAGCAGCAAGGATGAGGAGACATATCATGATCATGATCTTCTTCTGCAATATTTAAACAAAGAGACAAATTGGTTATAGGTCTTTGTTATATCAGCGTACTGTATGAATCAGGATGTTTTAACATTCTGAGGTAAAATGAAAATTTGTACAAACAAATGAGCAAAGCATACGAGGTAGGTTTACAAAGCAGTCAAGTGCTACAAACAGTTTGAAATTTTGAAGAGCTTATGGACTCCTTAGAATTGACATGTAAAATGGTGCAGGCTTGCCTAATTTTTAATGTATTTACCACTAATATGATTTTCGGAGTGAAATTTTTTAGAAAACAGTCAGTTCCAATCCTAATAAAATCTCTTGGAAAGTTTTTCAATAACCATTCCATTTACAGTACCTTTGGAAATTGGGATTTTCATTTGAGTTTTAAGTATCAATTCTAATGCCCCTTGAAATCAAGAAGACATCATGATGAAGTCATATTGGTGGATTGTAAGATTCATATATATCCAGGGGCCAAAAGGTAAATCCTTTGTCCATTTCAGTAATACAGTAGTACTACCACTGACTGATCCTGCCTGTACTGTACAATGATCTCATTTTATCACCAGACCAGGTAATAATAGAATGATGCAACTCTCAAATAGTACCACATATAACAAATACAATCTGATCTGATCAGGTCATCTCCCTATTTTAGAGCATTACCAGTACCACATAATCGTCAACTGATGATCTGTACATAAAGGTAGCTCGAGGTAAAAAAAAATACCATGATCCGATGGGAGATTTAGCAAAAGGATTTTGATTCAGGGGCTCTAGAGAACTTTTTATTTGAACTTTTAAGCTAGTTCACGGTATATTTTTAACTTGAATCAAATGTGAATACGAGGAACATAAGTGACCAAAAACATGTTGTTTCTTTTAACGCTTTAACGGTAAAGTTGTAGGACAACATGTCATCCATCTGATACCCAGAAATTCCTTAGGAATGTAAAAAAATTACAAAGAAATCCTGAAACCAAATACTTTTTTTTGTTCACCCCTTCAGGTCTACCCTGGGGTCATGCGCTACCACCATGCCCTCTCATAACCTCAGGAGGAGCAAGTAGTCAGTCAAACTCTCTGGAACATTTAATGATTTTCTTCTAAAACTAAAATAAGAGAAAAGCAAGAAGGGCTGGAATGGAACTTTATTGTCAAGGGTCAAAATCAGTCTTAATGGTTCAAGTTTTATGAAGATCGACTTTAAGAGTTTTATTGCCTTCTGCTTTCACTGCTTTTCTTTCTCAAACCTTTTAGCTTATAGAGGTGAGTGAGTTGTGAATGACGGGATAGCCAAATAGTAAAAATACTAAAAATGGAACAAGAACAAGACATTCTTCTTAGAGGCCAACATTAAACATCCTTCAACACAAGGAACATTCCATTCACAGTCCTTTCTCAGAAAAATCAAGTTATTAAGGTCAAGGGACATATATACCAGGACCGTGACCAGGATTTAATAGTTTTTACATTCTTTGTCAAATTTTATCTTGAATCATATCCGGATCCGAATCATGTTCTAGTGACTGATCTATCTTTTAATTATTTAAAATATTTATTTTCCAAACTCTGTTCCGACTTCCGACCCTGACTAAACCTTTATTAGTTCGATGACGTTGATGTGAAAGAGTTAATGAGTCAACATGGGATTCATGGACCAGATTCCCATTGTTCCCATCTAAATTTTGTGTAATTCTATGAAATGAGACTTTTTTTTTCTTATTATTCTTCTCTCCTTTCCTTAAGGTCCTTAGCTCATGTCATTCCTCATAAATCCTTGTCTTTTACTATTCCAACTTTCAAGTGAGTCCTTTGATAAGTATCAGGATGATAAATGTGGACCCTCTTTCACCTTCTCTCTCATCAGAGAGACAACAAAAAAGTTTTAAAGTTTGAAACAATGTCTGTTTCTTCCTCTTTTTGTAAAAATTTATTTATGTGGAACATATGGGAGTAGAAATAGACCCACTTTACAAATCATCCAAATGCAAAAACAAAAACTTTAAAAAGAACTTTTAGAGAAAACTAAATTTAATTTATAAGAACTCTAAAACTATCGCATCGTTAAAGAAATATCTCAGACCACACGAGCTCAAATATTAAGAAGCTTTAGTTTTATTGTTTGAAAATTCAACAGAAAATAATAATTTCCAGTATTTAAACCAACCAGTTTTCGATATATCTTGGATAATATTTCAGAGAAAAAAAACTAAGTTTGCCGACTCTCCAAAATCTAAAATATTAGAGGATTTGGAATAAATTGGTGCAAAATGGGGTGCACAAAACTATACTTATTGGACAGATCAAAGTTTTGCAGGACCAACTGAGGCCTTATGAGAACTTTGTGAATTTATACCTCTATTAAAGAATTTAAGAAATCAAAACGATGGGATTTTTCCTTGTTCTCAGACTTGACCCTGCTTTTGGAGAGGACAATTCGAGAATCCTTTTGACTCAAAAAACGAGTCGAGAGTTGACGACGGGCCAAAATCAGAAGGGTCCCCAAGAGAAAGGACCCCTAATGGTCCCAGATGACAAAGAACTTTTTCGAAAGGTAATGACAGGTCGGATCTTAAGTTAAACCTTCCTCACTTCTTGAAGGTTTAACAAGCTAAAGCTAAGGATCTTTCATCATTTCTCTCAATTCAAAACGAACATTATATTATAGGGATTTTTCTGTTCAGGAGAAACACAAAAGGAGGATATATGAATGAGGTCTAGAAAAGTTGGATTGAACCTCATAGGTTCATGAAACTTATTTCAAACAATTGGCATAATTTTACATTTGATGTTTCAATCATTTGACAAATTAATCTTTCACATTAAAATAGAATTCGTAAACTTTTTAACCTTTTAACTTGGACCAAAAATAAGAATATGTAGAATTAAAGTAGAAACCTCTGATTTTTTAGATAGTTATAGAATTCGTCTTTATGACAATCTGTGTGTTCTTTATAATTTGAATTAATTTTGAGTAACGAGGAAAATTTAAATTATGGCAGCATTTGTGAGTTAAATAACTACAGTTGTATTATTGTATTGAAAGGAGCAACGATTCAATAAATTTTCAAAGACTAATTGTAGTCCATTCAAGGAAAGTCTAAACATTATTTTGGGGGATTGAGGAAAATGACAGTTTTATGGCAAATGATAGTACCAACATATTTCCTTTTATGCTTAGATTTGATATTTTACGAGTCTTAAGTTAGTTGTGTATAGAAGAGTTCATAAAATAATCCAGTGTGACAGATCCAGGTTTTCGTAAGGTCTATTAAAGTATAAATGACATAAAAGGACCGTTTTAAGATCATTCTGTTTTTATAGGTACTTTCCGATGGGTAATTCAATTCTAAGAAGTTTATAATAATAAGTGACTGGATTCCTTTTTGAAAGAAGAAATTGAAGAAATACATTAAAGTGCGTTTCTGTTCTATCAAAAGTTTTACGAGAAGCAGTAAAAATTATTAACAACGTTCATGTAAAATATGGTTTCTTGGGAGATTTCTATTTCTCCTCGAGTGAAACTGTGGCAATTTCTAATATACGATTTTAGTAAGTTGAAATGTAATCTAGCCTCAATCTTTATACAAAATTCATCATATTTGTTTGGTTATCAATTAAAAAGGTTTTTACGAATCTCGCAGGGAGTAATTTTAAATGCAAAAATCCCATACTATTTTGTCATAATTTTAAACCAAAGAAATGAATAAAAAGCACAAGATCTACAAGCACAGACTCATTCTCTTAAATTCCGAAATGGAATTAGTAGTTAGTTATAAAATTAGGGAAAATTGAGTTTTCGCCCAAACTGAATCAAATAAAGAGAAAGGGCCGTATCTGCATTCTTAGCATATTACACGATCTCCCACAAATTAGTAAATACTAGATATGTAGTGACGTCTCTTGAAAGCCCCAAAAAACTTTCTCTTCAAAATTAATAACTTGATTTGAACGGATGACGGATCATTCCATGACAAAAAAGAAAAAGAAAACACATTTCTAAAATAATTTTGTAAAGTTTTTTAGTCACGGACGACGAGATGGAAACTTGGGAATTGTAGGATCTGTTTCGTTCTATTTGGCTAACCTCCTAACCTTTAGGGCTAACCGACATCAATTACCTTTTGAGGTCTCTGGAAAGGAAAGGAAACTTGATATGATATGTGGTTAAAAAAGACGAGGAAAAGACCCGGGTGGGATCCTACACTACTAATACTTTATAATACTTTTGAAATATCATCTCTGGTTCTGAATGGTAAAAGTGGGATATTCGTCACTATACAGTACACCTTGAAAAGTTTCATTACTAAAGTTTTACCTTTGCCTTTCACCGCACAACCCACAAACCATTGGATTGGGGTCTGGCTGCTGGTAAGATTCCATAAAACTTATGAAAAATTAGTTGAGGTCCCATTTTAAACATTAGAATACTAATGGATACAAGAATATTTCGAGTGAAAGTTTAAAAATAAATGTGACCATCATGCTATGATAGAGGTGTAGGTGTGATTTAGCCAGAAAAGTTCCACCAGATAAAAAAAACCTTAAAAAAATACAAAATATCTCCCAATAAAATCGACAAGCCATACTACATTTTCTCATTTCCAAAAAGTCCAATCATCATCATATGCCTTTCTGCTAAAAAAAAGTACTCAACCTTCAACCTCAAAGAAAGTAGAACAAGAACAATTGTCAAGGATAACTAAGGAGGAGGTAAAGGAGATTGAGCTGTGTAAAACGTTGGGTTGGGAGACCCAACCAACCTCCTCTAGAGGAACCCCTACCTACCTGTCCTGAATACTAATTCAGTAAATAATGGGTGGTTGGTTGAGGACTTGAGTCTCTTTTTTCTACTTTTCTGGGTTTGATCCCACACATGGATGGACCCACCTCCACCAAAAGAAAGGACTACAAAAGTACAATAGTAGTCCATGTAGTACTATACTAATGTAATATACAAAAATGTACAAGTGTTGTTGGTTCACTTTCTCTCTCTGGTCTTATTTAGTTCATCATCACGGAGAACGCACGGAAGGAACAACTTTCTCTTTCTCCAGTGAAAGTCAAGAGTAAGTAGTAGTACTAGTAATAGTAGTGTGGATGCAAGCACCTCAACCCCAACACACATACACAAATACAAAGAAACGCTTTCTCTTTTCCTTTCTCTCAGTTTAGTTACTCCTTTAGCCTTTAATATTTGCGAGAAGGGAAAAAAAACCTTTCAAAATCCTAAACCAAAAAAAACAGGGAGTTTTTCAAGACTAAGGAATGTAGTAAATGGGAATCAGGCAGGCATTAAAGAATGGTTCCAATCCATTTCTAGGTTCCATGAGGAGGCCATGGGTGGAGAAAGTGCATATACAATAGTGGAGGAGAGAAGAAAAAAATGGTTGGCCATTCCCATATATCCCCTACCACCATACCACCACCAACACCACTACCAGTAGTAGTACCCGGAAGAGGAACCACCTCTTCTAAAAACCGAATGCGATATCGATTCCTGAGTATTCATCTTCTTCCATATAACATTTCCCCTTATTTCTCTTCTCTCTCTCTCTCTCTAGAGACTCCTAAAAACTTTCTATCCAAGAGAGAACTTCAAAATCATCCAGAGAGAAAAAAACCCAAAGATCATGGGAAGAAATGAAAGGGAGAAAGGAATGGAAACCCTGTCCCAACCCATAACAACTAATACTACAGCAAATACTCCTTCTTCTATTAAGGCACTTAACTCCAAGGAGAAAGTAGTGAAAGTGGCTGAGACTGAGAGAGAGAGAGAGAGAGAGAGAAAGAGAAGGTCCAAAAAGATCCAGAGAGGAAAGTTGTACATTCCTCGGTACTCACACATAACATTTATACATATACATATTGATATATATTTATACAAAAATTTGGGCCAACAACAACCAACCTGTAAGATATGTAAGAAGAAGAACAAGATCCAATCTACTAGAAAGACCAATTCGAACAGTTGGAGGAGGAACTTGAGAATTGCCGAATTTCAAATATATAATTATATTATTGTATTTGAGTTAGTCTTTTTTGTGGAGGATTTTAGGTGTGGAGAAAGTCAGGGTTTGATGATGAATTACACTAATGAGTTGATTGGGTGGATGAAAGTGGAGAAAGTAACTTTTTTTTTGAATAATGGAGAGAAATGAATCCCATTTGGATTCAGATAAAATGACAATTTTCTGCTGACTGATGAAATGACTAATTCAATCATAAAAAGGACAAAAGGGATTGTGGAGTAGAATAGAACTCATAAAACAATCCGTTCTTCCTTCTCCTCCTTTGCTCTCTACAGATTATCATTGAGCCCTTTTCTTTCCTCTGGATCAGATCACATTCTCATCCTAAATTGTAATTGAGTTTATGTAACTCCAAGGGTCGTAAAAGAAATTATCCTCTCATTTTCCTCTATAAAAGCCTCATATCATACAAGGAGAAAGTAGTTTTTCCACATATCTAACTTCCTATCCCACTATCAATGTCAATTCTCATCTTATTAATGACTAAATGCCTAATAAAAAGAATGCGAATTTTCTAGCTATACCTGATTAAATGGCCTTAGTTTGATGGGTGACAGGGCTCGATATATGGGTGGTGAAAGTACTTTTGAAGTCTTAGGGTGTTAGAAATTCTCTGGCTAATTTAGTTTCATAACAATTTTAAGTAAATACAGCCGCTGCATTTCCGTTTTGTTGGAATTGTGCAGAAGATTTCAATTTTATCCGTTGAATTTATAAAAATATTGCCCTGTTTAAAATGTACCGTTGTTTACGTTCCATTTCCAATAGTAATACTAAATGGAATCATGTGGTCATTGAACTCTGGTTATTTAAGAAAATTGCATATTTTAAAGTGTGTAACGGATTTCGTATGCATGAATTTGATGGATACCTAGTATCAGTTTACAGTGACTAAACATTGAAATAGAGTAGCCAAAAATGGATGAGCATGATGAACACGATGGCTACTTACAACTTTTATGAAACAACAAAACAAACAAAGCAACTCAGGTTCATGCCACAAAATGCAAGGATTTATTGATTAGGGCAAAAATATTTTTTTAAACATTGACACTGTGCAACCTACTTTATACATTCTGATATAGACAATTTAAAAACCATGGGTAGGAAAGTTAAAAAAAATGTCAGAATGACAAGGGTTCAGTTTTATAGTCACAAAATTGGTACTGACTGAAAACTTTCACAGGAAAACATTGAAAGGCCAATACACAATTAGGAAAGGCACTTTGCTTAAAAATAAGAACCAATAAAAGTTTAACCGGAAACGATCTGAAGAAGGTCATGAGACCATCAAACAAAAACAACACATAGAATAACGGAGTTATGACTTACCCGTCGGGCTTTACTTTGATACTTAAGAGCTTTCTTAGTATCTTGTGTGGCAGTTTGCACATAATCAACAGCATGTTCTACATGGTACTCAATCCTATCAATCATTTCCCCCTTAAAAAAATACAAACCCAGTATAAGTTAAGTACATGAATTACTTCCTTCATTCTCCTTTTTACGGACCAATAACGGGAAGGAAGTGTTATGTTGACTTGAGCCATATAGATTTATATTGAAGTATTCAAAAGAAATTACCTGACTTTCTACAAGCATGGCCATGTCCATAAACATATCATGAAGCTCTCGAATTGAATTTTCTAACTTAATAATGTCGGCATGACGAGCTTCAATATCTGCCAAGGTTTGACGAGCTTGTTGAGTTTCCATTATTATCTGGTTTAACGAAAAGTTGGAATTAGACATAATCAAGATGAGATGATCAAGGTGAATAATTATTCAAGGTCAATGTGTTTTAAGAAATGAGCCATATTGTGGACACTAGAAAGCTTTGATAAAAAAAAGTGTATGACCAACCCCTTGCGTAAACACAGCAGGATTTCCCTGTTCTATCATCTCTTCCAATTCCTCATCTGTGGTTGTTCTACCAGCTGGAAGGAAAAAACGCCTTGTATTAACCAATGCTTACACATCACTAATGAGTCAACAAGAAGTTAAAAATGGCCCTTACTTATTTCCAGTTGTCGCTGTATTCGACCTTTACACCTTTCCCGATAATCCGTTTGTGTACGATTGTACTCAGTCATCACTTCCACGAATTTTCTTGAAAGAGTGGAATGTTGCGTTTTACGTATCCTTAGATCTGCTGATGACTTATTCGTATGCTCCTCCTGTTCTATATTTTGCTCGATAACTGTCATTTAAAAAAAGGAAACTTAGAAAATTCGATCTTAAACTTGTTAATGGTCGTTCATGAAAATGAATACTTTTTAAATACCTTTTAGTTTTGATCGAACTTGATTCGCTGTCTTTTTTATACTAGCCATGAGGTCTTCCAATTCTTGCTTCATTTCTAAGAATAAATACATAAAGCAGAATGACAGTTAATAATCCAAAATTATAAAAATGGACGATTCTGTATATACTTACTTTCATCTGTCGTTGGAGCGGATAAAATGGCACTGTGTTTCTTTTTGACTTCTTCCACATTATTCTGAACCTTATCTATCATCTCCCGGATTTCTTCCACCTATGGAACCACAATTAAATATGACCCTCAGAAAATCCATTGTTGGGGTCAGATTCATTGTGGCAAAATAAATTTATATTACCTCTGCAAAAAACTCATCCATAAAGCCATCCCGGCTTTCCACCGTGACCGCGACGTCATCCGGCCCATTGTCATCCTCATCGCTCTGAGCCTGCAAATAAATTATCAATTGATAGTAAATTTCCTTGTGTTCAAGGACAGAAAGGTCAGTTTATGGGGTCAAAGTCAGACGTAGGGCTTAACAGAAGTTAAAGATATCAAAATCAAATGATACTCAATTAGCTAAAAGTTCAGTTTGAGGAAAATGAATGGTTTTTAGTACCAAATTTTGCTAGATGGGAGCCTAAAGGAAAGTATTCGCTCAAATATTCTTCTATTTCTTGTATTTAAAAACCTTCGATTTTTTGATATTTTTCCATTTTGTGATCTTAATAAAATGTTGACTGTCGTATGCCTCCCTTTCCAAATATATTGCTATAATTACTACATTAGAAATCATGAATTTATCGATGGTCACATTTCTGATTCTTTTGTTTATTTTGGAAACTTTTGTTACTTTTTGCTAAAAGTAGTTTTTTCGAAATATAGTTTACTCTTTAATCGACCATGCATTCCAAATACCTCGGCACATATATTTGTGAGACAGTTTTCAGAATTTGACAGCTTAGAAGTATAAAAGTTTCCAAACCAAATTGTTGACAGATACTTCATGGGGTTTTAGATTTTAGATGACTATTTGGAAATAATTGTCGCTAATGAAAGTTAGAAATACACTTTCGAATCGATTTCCATTTCAGAAAAAATGTAACGCTCATCCCAACACATAATAGGTGATTTAGAAGAGATAGAAAAATAGACAAAGAGATTTTGAAATTACCGCCTTGAGGGCGGCGAGCCGATCCTTGGTCATGATGGCTGAAGGGTTGAGGTCAGGAGGAGCCTTAGATTAGACTATGGGGTCAAGGATTGTGAGTGGGATCTAATCCTTGGCTCCTCCATACACGTGGCCTAAAGAAGGCCTTCTTGTGCCCTTCTTTCCTCCCTTGTGTCTTCTTCTGGATTCACTTCTGGCAATACACAATTTTATGCCTTCCCTCTCCCTCTAGATCAGGGGCTCTTACGCTTCGCTTTGGGATTTTATACACTTTTTGTAAAACAAAAATTGACCTAAAGTCCCCCTGATTTAATCTAAATTTTGAGCAGAGAGAGAGAGACAGAGAGAGAAAAAGAGCACCACCGCCCCTGATGATGAAGCAGAGGCGAGAGACTACACACTGATCGTTCTGAAAAAGACTGAAAGTAACTTGGTGCTGGAGTCCTTCTCTCGAACCTCTTGGTCTTCTTCTGATGGTCTTGCCTATCTATATCCTACCAATTCAACCTCCTCCAGCTACCACCACCATACCACACGTTCACATTCAACACATTTTGTCCAGTTTAACTTTTAGAAACTAACTGGAAAGTTTAAGAGAGGAAAAAAGGAATGGGACATGGCCATCATCATCCGGGACGTTCGTTCCTTGGAAGCCAGGATCGATACTTTCCTCATTGACGGGTCTACACGAGAATTCTCCAGCCTGTTTTGTTCGGGGAGGCAGTTAGTTTAGATGTGGTTCCCTCCTCTTCCCTCTTCTCATCCAGCAACACTAAAATTTCCTTGTGCTCATGGTCTCTTTGAGCCTCTCCAGTAAAGGGTCACATCACATGCTGTATAATATCTCCCATATCTATAATACTTGTATCATCCACCAGACCTTTTCTCCAGGAGAAAACTATGAGAATGAGAAAGTAAAAACCCTTAATATTTCCCCTTTCCCTCTCCAACCCAGGAGCCTCCACTTGGAACAACCTGGAGAAACTGTTTGAAATGTAAATACGAAATAGTCAGTCCTCCAACAGCCTGGAGAGACCTACATCTAAAAAACGTCTATATAATCTGGGCCAGTGTTGGAGCTTGGAACACACAAGTCCTTTTATAAAAACCTACTACACAATTATATTTGTGTAACCTATAGATGAGTACACAAAAAAAGTCCAGTAAACCACATCCATACTACACAGTACTTGGAGGGAGTTCACATGAGAGAGAAAGTTTGTATAGGAAAATGAGGACTATTGCTGCTGGAGTTTCCTCCAGTTCAGACAGACAGACAATGTGTTCTTCCTTTCCTTGTTGTCCATGCATATCCTACTCCTTTGCCTCTGCTGTTCCGCCCCACCCAAACAATAGAAATCCTCCAACAACGAGAGACAAGATAATAGTCATAATATTGTAATGATGGTTGTTGAGGATGAGCTAGTTGAGTTGAGAGTTCAGAGGATTCTATTGTACGCAAACCCCTCTCGATCTCAACCCATTCCAGAAAAAAAAACCTCAACGGTTCCAGGCTAATTACATTTTGATTTGAGCCCAATTGAAGAAAAAAAACATTTTGAATTAATAATATATATGATGATAAATTCCTAATTGATTCCTTTTTTGTCTCTCTTTCCTTTTCTATATTCAGCTATTGTTTGAGATTCCCCTTTATTGAGGTTTCATTGAATGGTTCGTTATTTTAGGAGATGTATCATGTATCCCATTCTGATTTTTCTTACAAACTAAAATAATTAACTGTTATGAATGACCCAGCTAAACAAGGCTCTAAAAGTGCTCTGACAGTTTCCTTCAGGCTCGAAACGTAAAAATTATTTCTAAAAGACACAAAAAATGATAGAACGTTGGACCAGGATCCAACACGAGTTATAGTGGTACAAACTCTCGGACGCTAAATGTCAGGTTTTATTATTTTGAACTGAAAGTAAAAGAAATTAATAATGCATACATGTCATAGCCAGGAGCTTAATTTAGGATGCCTTTGCAGCAGCTCGTTTAGCTCGCTTTTCAATCCCTTTTTTCCCTTCTCGAAGTAGCACTTGTTCAGCTTCAGTGAGGTTGGGGCCGATTCCTGTAATAACCCCTGTCCCCAAAG
>JAQIYE010000279.1:0-14221 GCA_034699765.1 Xenyllodes armatus
GTATAGAAATATGCACGAATAGTGACGTCACAAAAATTTGTTTACATCGGTCGCTAGGGCCGATCTGCGCGGGGCTGAGTAAATCCCAACTCTTATTTTATAAAAATCTTAAATGACTGATGATTAATAATCCAAAAAGTAAAGGTGTCCCTCACCTGTGTTCCCAAGAGATGATGGAGTGCTCCTTTGTGTTGTTTCAGCTGTCTCTCAAGTTGTTGGAGGTCTTCCATTGAAGGGTCATCCACAAGGACTCGGCTAATACTACCCAAGAACTCTTTGTAGGGAGCCCATAGCTCTCCTGTTCCAATCTCCACTGGAGACACTGGGGTCCCTGACCCACCACCAGGAAATGATGTTGACATTCTGCCCTTCTAATGTCTAATAATGATTTAGCAGGATCCCAACCAAATCCTGACCTCGACCTCTTCCACGACCGGGATTCCGTTGACCCCTTGTTTTTTCGTTGCCTTTGATCCGTTGTATTCTAAATATATATAATAGGAAAGAACATCAACGCCATGAGTTATCTAATACCAAATATCTTTTTTTAAATGTTTTAAATATTTTCTATCATGACCTGACCTCAACTTACAAATTTCTTAAAGTCTGACGTGATCAGTGATGATGTTCACGTACATACAAGTTGTGATTTGAATTATACTTAAAAATTAATTAATTAAAAATCAGGTAGATTAATTTATGTGCTTTGAATATTTTGGAGTTTTGGTTATTAAACAAGTAACATTCTATTGGATGAGAAAGGCATTTAGGATTAAAAATGAAAACCAATAAGTCCAGATTCACTGATTAATTTGACCCACAAACTATTATTTTTATCATTTTTGACCTGGAGAGAAGGAGAGGGAGAGCGTGGATGTAATAAAATGGGCCAAAAATGAACCGGTCATTCCAAATCTCTCAAGTTTACCCGCAAAATACATACTAAAGTGGAATTTGAGGCCTTTTTTAGTCCAACCCACGCCATCCATCCATCCTCTTCCTCATCCACAAACTCATAACACGTTCATGATAAACGAGTCAGGACAAGAAGGTCAGGAGGAGTCGAATCCAACCGGGTCAAGTGGACTAGACCTTGAACGAGCCTCCAAAAATCACCTGAGACTCCAACTCGTACTACTCACACGAATATAATTAAAATATTCAAGGTGATTTTGTCCATTAAATCAATTGATTTCATTTTGCCCCAGCTTCAGAACCTACAGTGACCTCAACTCTGTGAGTCAGTTTGAACGACTAGTTTAACTTGAGGTCAGGGTAGGACAATTATGAATTAATATTCCAAGGTCCATGACCCACGACATGTAAAAGGACATCAGAAGTTTATTCACATTTTCCATACACGGCTAAGGACTACTGTTCCGTACCTTATAAATGTTTCTCCTGTAGTAGATACAATTTTTGTTTCTCAAGGGTGACGCCGACGGTTTTAACTTAACAAAAACTCCTTTTTCTAAAAGTTCATATGACTAAAAAGGTCAAAGTTTAATTTCAATGAGAGTACCCTGTCAGAACCCAATTTTGTTTTTCTCACAAATAGTCATAAAGTCACTAAAATTTACGACTCGAGTCATTCGGGATTGAGCATTTGTTTTGGAAATGTGCTTATTTATAATGATCGGGCCTCAATTTCAATAATAATATCCATTAACTTGAATGATGACCTCCAATTTCTCAATGTACGAGTATATATTTCATTAAATGAAGATTGGAGAACCAATTTGTAATTTTAATGTGTACATAATTGATTCATGACTCCGCTCCGTCATCCATTTATGTAGATGAGCACCTATCGATCTAATAATGATGAGATGCATTTTGAATTTAACGAGTCAACCATACAGTATATATGGGACAAGCCCTCTCCGCTCTGGAGACATTATTTTTTTTACTTTGTATCATTGTATTTCCATTCGTAATCATAAAATACGCATAATATTTTGATAAATTTACAAATGTCCACTCACCCCCTCAATATCTCGATGAGGCTTAAAAGTGCAAATGATCAATCGCTAAATCTAAAAAAAATGTCGACTATGTGTATTTACTCCAACGTCATAACGGTTTCACTAGGAGCGTATCATATCAAATCTTACATATACGGCGTCGCCAATGTCATCTTCTCGTTCTTCTCAACATAACAAAAAACAGGAGAATCCGAAGTTCTAAAACAAATACAAATATATCCTTTTTAAAACCCAAAGAAAATTTTTCGGATCCAATGCCATTGTCATTGCCAAAAAAACAACCATGCGGAGCAAAATCATCAGCCTGCTCTCTTTATAGTGCTTGGTCGTCGTGCTCGTCCAAAAAAAACTGCCCCGAGCAACTTTAATACTTACTTCCACGACTACTCCAAAAGATCTGAAAACATGATGGCAATCTGGCTAAAATCTTGTACGCATTCTTCCTAAAATCCCAAATCCCAATGCAATTCCCCAGCATATTCACATTATACCTAATAATACAATTTGATGATCTTGAAACTTTATATTTGCTGTTTGGACATGCGAAAAATAATGTTTTTGCAAAAATGTTTCTTTATCATTCATTCTTCTGTCTCCTTCGTATTTCATATGAATCTTGATGTAAATCATTTTGTAAAATTGTGAATGAACAGTCGAGTTTTCAGTTTCTTCAAGATTTAGAATATTTGGCCATACATTTATTTGGTATTGTTTGTTATTGATGATATGATCCAGCTGACTTCAAGTTCATGGCTAAACCAAGGATAATGATGATAAGTGTGGTTCATAATAAAAAGCAATATTAAATAATCTGGACAAGTTATATAGTGAGTTTACCCTGTGTTCATCAAATTATTAATCAACCTGGAACTACTGGTTTAAATACAAAATAATCATAATACAAAATAAGGTCGTATAAAAAATAAAATAACCAAACCACAATCAACATATGTAATACATAATAATAAGAGTGAGTTTGAGTAGCAGCAGGGGCGGATATGGGGACGACAGACTAAATCCTAATTTGTGTTAAAACGAAGAAGTTTAATAATAATATCAGTAAAAGGAATTAAATGAATTGAACCACAAAAACAAACCCCCAACATTCATTCTATATAAGGTAAGTTTAATCAAAACAGAAAGATTTTTAAGGAGTCTAGGTGTTTCATTCATGAATGATACAAGAAAGTTATATATATTTCTTTCATTTTTATTAGGTTTAGGTTTTTAGGTAACTTTGTTCCATTTTTGAGAGCATTTGAATCTTATAGGGTATAATTGGGATCCTATTTTTTTTTAAACTCGGCTAAAAATTTACAAATTTGGAGAGAAACTTTGTTCAAGGGAAACATTATTATTTGTGCATTAAAAGAGTCCCAGTAATTCCAATCTTGTGTTTTACCCATATGATTCAGACATACATGGCAGATACATTTTAAGTCCAACAGCTGTGTGAACTGTGAATGTTTATACTCCATTGTTTTAATGTCAACTACCAATACAAAACACAATACACGGGAAGACCTATTCTCACCCCCCAAAGAAGGGTCCAGGTCAAAAGAACCTCATTTGAAAAAAATAGACCCTTTTAAAAGTCTCCCAATTCAATATTCAACCCCAACCAAATTTACCATCATTCTCTCCTATCCTAATCCTACCTTACAATTTTTAAGAAATAACAAAAAAAAAACAAGACCCATAAGTTGTTTGTGTTGATATTTGGGTTTAAGAGGAAGGAACCATTGTATTGTAGTAGGCAATAAGACAATCGGAATATTAAAACGCGATCTTCCTATACAAAATAAGTTTAAGGAACAACAATATAGGGAAATGTGTGTTAATTAATTAGAAGAAGGAAGGGCCTGGTCTGTAAGTGAGGAATACCGAAGGGTCTCCATATTTTGTAATTTTTGGAAATATTTATAAAACTCCAAAGAATAAAAGCAATTAAGGGTGAGTTCTTGGTGGACTACTGGAAAGAAACATGTAAGGATGAGAAATTAATATTAATTAAGCACAACTTAATTTGTTGATTAATTATGGGTAGAAAGTGAAAATTGTTTTGATATCCAAATGTTTATACATTAACTTGAAAGAGAAAGTGAAGCCTCATTGTCTTATAATGTTATTTGGAAGATTAAAAATATTTTTAATTGAGGGCCATAATGTACAGATGATTGATGATTTGATTCTTTTGTTTTGACTTTAATAGGTACAAACAATAAACAGACCGAGGATATTTAACACCTTAAAATAGTTTGGGAACATTTTGGAAAGATTGTTCCTGGCTGGATCACCAAATACCCATTGAATATCAGTCAAGGTCAAAGGTAAGGAATAAATTAATCCCAAAATCAATATCGAGTAGTCGAATCCAAAATAATATAACAACTAATAAGGAAACAGTATATATAAAGGACTTGACCCCTCATTTCAGAATTTTATTCTTGACCCTGGACCAGCTAGGAAGATTTGAGACGCTGTGATTGGAATTGGGAATAAATACTTTATTCCTCATTCAAGTGATTTCCAGTTGTCGAAGGAAGGAAATAAGTTCAGGTAATTGATCATAGAAACTAGCCAACTTTTATTTTGATAATTTCGGTAGGAAAGAAAGTAATGTGAGTATTCCAGTCACATAATTAAACAGTATTTTTGATTTTGCTAACATTGGTAATTTCTATAGAAAAAAAAATACGTGGGCATTCCAGCTACAGTACTTTTTACTGTTAACCTTTTGATTTTGGAAGGTTGTTTTGAGTGTGGAATTGATCCATGGCTGAGAAATTGTTCATCATAACCTTAATTAAACAGTAACGCTTATTGGAATTTGGAATATTTATTCATTCATTCAATCAAGGGCACTTATTGTGCTATTAGTAAAATCAGAAAGTAAAACGTGTGGGCGCACAAGGTCAATATGTTTTTGCAAGGTCACATTGTCTTGAGAGCAATTCATAGAACAATTGGCTTTGAAAATAGAAGTGAAAGTGGCTATTATGAATTCATGGTTAATTACACAAGGTCATCGGCATATATATACTATTTAAAAGTTTTAAAAATGTTTAATTTGGGAACATTTGAAGCCAGGATCTGCCAAAGATCAAAAACACAGATTTTTTAATAGGGGATTTTATTTTTTGATTTATTTAAGAGATATTTGAAACAAATTTTTCTAGTATCTATTTTTTGGTCCAACCAGTTGAAAGCATATATCGGAATTTCTGTCTTAAAATATTCTGCACACTGCTGTATCAATTCCTTTTTTTTGCATCAATTAGCCATGGAACAGTTTAATATGGTTAATCCAGTCCCATTAAATGCAATTTTAACTTTGACTGAGTTATATCATACAAATAAGTTGAAGGAACGACTATCAAGGATACAATCAATCAGAACTAAAACCACTATTTTTTAATTTTGTTAATGGTTTAATGCAGGATAAACAGTGGAATTATGGTATGGAGTCTTTCTATCATGTTGGCTTCATTGGACACGCACAAGGCATTCCACAGGAGTCGAAGTTGGCATCATACACTGCGGTAACCACAAATCTTAACTTATTTCTAAATGTGGTTAAAGCGATCAGTTATTCAGGTTTTCATACAAAATTTCAAATTTAAACAATTTAGGTGAGACATCCCTCTGGCCCTTCTGGTCCTTTGAGTCAGAGCTTGGCGGCGCTGAGGCTAGAAGATGGCAGCGCGGTGAGTTTCCTCAAACGTTCTTAATAGTCTGAAGGCTACCCTTGCTTTCATGGAATTACATAGTTCGGACAGCTTTTTACAGTTTGACTTTCATGCATGTTTAGGCCATGGCTGCTGGTGGAATTGGGAATTTGGAAGCTCCGATGTACCAAAAGACTAATGTTTATGGGGCACACGGTGGAAATGTGTCCCCCAGTGCTTTAGGAAATGGGTCTCCTCCTGCCTCTCGGGATCCTACCCCAATCCCACCGATGTCATATCAGGTAATCCATCATAATTACCCTCTTTTTTAAGCTCTTTATTATTTTATAATTACTAAATTCATAACTTCGATGCCGTAAGCCGCTTTTTTATTACATACATTAAACTACCCTATAAATTTTATAGCACACTTGGATAGACCAGGAAAATGTCGGTGGGACTACATATTACTATTCAGAAGACCAACAACAAGAGGTTCAGGAAGACCCTAGTCTTCACATTTTCCCAAACTATTCGGTGTACAGTGGACCACCGTCCCATCTGAAAGACTATACAACTCGACTCAATGCTCTACCACCTGCTCCAAATCCGGTTGTCCATCCACTTCAAGCACCCTCCAGCTCATTCTTTATCCTCGATGAACTGAAGATGGAAATTATGAACAAGAATGCCGTCACGTTATCTCAAGCGAACCCTCAAGTTTTTCCTGATCTGCCAACTCACATTGATCACTACCATGATTTGTGCCCATTAGAACCCCATACTCAGAAGTCTGCAACTTATGGATATCCAACGACAGTCTACAAGGCCACGAACTCTAAGAATGGATTTACATATTGTCTTAGGCGTATTCATGGTAAAAGGAACTCATTGTTATTGAGGATTTATGTGTCGGCAGGATAAGTGATGGCCTTGAAGATTTTGCTATTACTTTTGATTACTCAGGATTTCGACTCCCTAGTGGGAAATGGCTAGGAATCATCGACGCGTGGAAACAAATGAATCACTGTAATTTGGTTACCCTTAGAGAAATATTTACCAGCAAAGCATTTGGAGACAGCTGTAGGTTTAATATTTTTTCAAAAAGTTCGATTGTTTTTTTTGGAGGGGCTTTTTTGAGCTGGACTTAATAATTTTTATTTTCTTATCCAGCATTGATATTCGTCTATGACTATTTTGCATCTGCCGAGTCTTTGATGACTCGTCATTTTGATCGAGCTAATCAAGCTAATGGCTATGTGGATCCATTTAATACTGGAGATCCGTCTGTCCCTCGGCCATACAGCCATCAAAAGAATGCTCTTCTGAGGCATCATGCAAGTTAGTTGAATAAACAGCAGATAAATGGCAGTCTGAGAACTTGCTAATTTAGGACCAACGACTTTTAACATTTTTAAATTGTAAATTTCAGATATGCTTCCAGAAAATCTTCTATGGGCATATGTAGTTCAACTAAGTTCTGTAATTCGGAGTATTCATGCGGCAGGGTTAGCGGTGAGATGTCTTGATCCCACAAAGATTCTAGTAACATCTAGGACTCGACCTACCATACGCTTAAACTGCTGTGGAATTTATGATGTCGTAACATTTGATTCCAATAATAATCCTGTAACAATGGCTGCATTTTATCAAGTAGACTTACATTCAAGTTCCTTTAACTATTGATTAAGTGGGAAATGCTCTTTCTTACGTTTTTATGTTGGATCTGTTTCTTAGCAGGAGGACTTACTGGCTTTGGGAAAATTGATATTGGCATTGGCATGTAGCTCACTATTAGCCGTACAACGAGAGAATTTAAGCACATCATTGGAGTTGATCTCGAGAACATACTCTTCAGATCTGAGAAATTTAATTTTGTATTTAATGAACCCTCGTGGCACTGGCAATAGGTCAATAAATGACATTATGCCTATGATTGGAGCCAGATTTTATAACCAATTAGATGCAGCTAATGCACGAGCTGACGTCCTGGAAAATTGTTTGGCCAAGGAATTGGAAAATGGTCGTTTATTCAGGCTGATTGTAAAATTAAACAGCGTGGTGGAGCGCCATGAGTATGTTGACAAAGTTAAAATTCCATTGATGAGGAATGACTTCAATTAAATTTTCATTATTTCTATTTTCAGGCTAAACATGGACCCTGCTTGGTCAGAAACTGGAGATCGATATTTGCTGAAGCTTTTCCGAGACTATGTATTCCATCAGGTTACAAGTGATGGGAGACCATGGCTTGATTTATCCCACGTTGTCTACTGCCTCAACCGCCTTGATACAGGAGCAATGGAAAAGGTTTGCGATAAATTTAATTGAACAGTTGAATCCAATGAATGTCATTCCTAAGATTATTTCTTACAAATTGTCTTGATAATTATCCTAGGTCTGTCTGATGTCCCGTGATTCGCAAAGTATTCTAATAACAACATTTGCGGAGTTGAAGCAGTGTATGGAACAATCATTTGGAGAAATAGCTTCCTCCGCCTCACCTCAGATGAAGCAAAGCCCTCACCATCATGCGATGATGGCCCCTTCCCAATAAATACACACCAATATACTTCCAAAGTGAGGTTTTTAAATTTTAAGGCAGAAGGACTTAATTTAAGTAAAGATTGCTTATACACATTTATTTTTGATCGCAAAATTCAAACTCGCCATACTGTAGTAGGATGCCAGTCAATCGGACTTGGAAACTCGGTACTTAATGCAAAATGGTGAGGTACTACTACTACTACGACGACGAACCGTTAATCTGAACTATATAATTAACTTTTTGGCAATATGTGTCTGTGCATTTTATTTTGAAGAAGATGCGTATTGTTAGGATATGGATAGTCAGTCTTTTCCCTTCCCATGAAAGGTAGATTTTACTACACATTATAGAGAGTGTCTGCCTTTTTTAAATGGGAACACGTACGCTAAGCTAAAGTATCTGTGACCTGCAAAACAAGTAATTGATGAAACTGATACAGAGTGATCTCGGAGTTTCCAATTTTTCTTTGGGAACACTAACTCTGAATGAACCTTCCCACTTTCAAAGCACAAGAGACACTAAAGGGTTCTTGTATTATTTTTTAATTTTTAGAGCTGCTCGGTTAGGTTTTGGTCTCATAAAGTTGTTGGCAGAATACCTAACCGTAGTTTTACTCAATAATAATATGTTTAAAAAAATATGAATTTCTAATATACAAACAAATCTATTTTACTTTATGAATTGTTGTGTTAAAGTGAGCAATGAGTCCCTTCATCGAAAAGACATTTTAGAAAAAAAAGTCCTCGTTCAAGGCAAATCCCACTTAATTGTTTTGAGGAAAAAAGCATTCCAAATGATTTTTTTTTGAATTTTATGTTAAAGGGAAGCGTCTTCCAAAGATTGTACGGCTTAAGTTATTCCCTTAATTTATCATGTAGATTGTACATAATATATACGTTGTGTTTGGAAAATAGAGTTAATATGAATCAATCAGGTCTCATCATTTGCAAGAATTGAGTTATTATGGGAATTTGTTCTAATTTTAAAACTAAGAAATGAATGAATAAATTAAATAAAAATGTTCAAAGTTATTCAGGATCTTAAAAGTGTTCAACATTTATTAGCTTAAACCTGAGAGTAGATTAAAATTTTCATGATTCCATATTAAATGATTGTTCCTTTTGTGCTATATAGCTTATTACCGACTCATCCCTATTGTTGGAAATGGAGTTAGAAAAAGTAGCAAAAATGGTTATTACAAATTTTTAGAAAAATTATTAAACATTTTCAGAAAACATCTTTCATTGAAAACTACAAGGAATTAAAATTACTTTTTGGACGTATCCTTGAATTGAAACAAATCTTAATATAATGGAGGGTTTTATACGTGAAACAAAGGCTGCTAGCACTAAAGCTTAAGTTTTTTTTTGGACCCCTCAGCCATTTTGGACTCAAGTGTGTTTCCAGCATTTCTAGCTAATATAATATAATTAATTAGAGAGCTTAAACATTAATTATTGGCAGTTAATTGGAGAATCGAAATGAGGGAGATAGACAGAGATTCAAATTGTAAAAACAGACTTTAAAACTTAAAGTTTTGCATCAAAAACTTAGTCATTAAAGTTTAAAGGAGGCATTTTTTAGGGAGAAGGACAGAGCTTCAACAGGCCATGATGGCTAAACTTCAATCTCATGACGATACGCAGCCTTTTGTTTTTGGAGTTCAAGAGTACGAGTCCTATACTCTCTGTCCATGGCTCTTCGGGTCATCAGAGTCTCTTTCTGAGACTTGACCCTTGCACAAATCCGATCTCCATAAATTAGGATGACCATGATGACCATAAATACAAAGAGGGTCAGGGCAGCTAATGGTGGCCAATAAATATGAAACATGATTCCTTCTCTTTTTAGAGTTGGTGACCCTTACAAATTGGGACTTGGGAAATGGAAAGGCACAAAGTTCCTTGTCAGTTCAATGAAGGACTACTATAATATAAATCCTCCCTCTTACTGTTGATTTTGATTTTGACTATTTGATAGTTCAGGCTCAAGGGTCAATGGAGCTTGTCTCTTGGGTGAAGATATCCAAACGGGGAGGATGAACCTGGAGAAACAGAAAATGTAACAGAATACGTGGACAAATGCTTAAAATTGAAAAATTAGATTGAAATGCGTCATGGATTCCAAAATGTAGTTGTATATATGATTATGACCCCTTACCTGTTCCCAGTATTAGGATCCCTCCAGTACTCCTTATACGGTGAACAACAACAAAAGACAAAGTTGAGGATAATGATTGTAAGGGCAAAACAAGTACAAAAGAAAATGGTCACATAGAAACTCGTGTAGTCAGAATACTCTTCTCCGTGTTCTTTGAACCAAGGGTTCTGTTTCCAGTCGTCTTCCGTGTCAAGTCCTCTCGACATGGCTCATCCCAACTGAAAATAAAACTTGGGGTATTGGTGAAAGCTCAATTGTTCACCGGGTTGGAGTTTGGTCCCACACACTTGTCCAGTCAAAGTTCCCAAAACAAAACAAAAAAAGTGAATACTTTCTCCAGAGAAAGTTTGTATTCACCCCTTTTGGATCCCCGACCCTATATTCTGATGCTTCTTTCCAAGATTTACAAAGATGACTCACTCACTCATGGAACATAAGGATAAGGAATGGACGCAATCAAAATATTTGGATTGAAATCCAATTTTCTTTTTTTAAAGATGCTAGTTTTCCAAAAAACCCAATCCGGGAGGACAATAGGATAGAAATATTATTCAATATATAGGGTTCATAGCCCTCTGAATTCCCTTCCTTCCTGTGTGTTATTATGATGATTGTTATGGGAGAGATTTGTTCTGTTTGGGGTTTTTAAGGTGGGTGAGGGACAATAGATGATGGACTCCAACTCCAACTCAACCCTTTCCTTTCATTAAAAGAAATCATGCAACATAAAAAAATTTGATGATGATGATGAAAAGAACAATTGAACATTAACGCAAGGTGAGATGAGATCCGGTGAGGTGGGCTGGGTGTGGTGAGTCAGTCTTGGGAGAGAGAATGTAAAAAAAAACTTGTTTATATATTCTAGTGAATTTAATAGGAAATGTTTGTTATTCTTGCCCTAATATAATCCATTGTTATCCACTGGAATCCCTGGATGAAATACTGTAATCTATTCCCGGATCAAGCTGTCTTTTAGACTTCGGGTTTCACATATGCCCTCAAGTTTAAGAATTTCGTTGGTGCATCCCCCAAAATGATTACAGTAAATAGTACGCACACTAGTTATAATAGAGCATACGAAAATGCTATTGAATGTCAAACTATGGAAAACTTTGAACTCTGAGGTGTCTTATTATGATCAGCGAAGCATTGACCATTATGCATTCGTCCTGTCTGTCCGTCTGTCCGCCCGCCCGTCCGTCTGTCCGCCCGTCCGTCTGTCCGCCCGTCCGTCTGTCCGTCTGTCCGTCCGTCTGTCCGTCTGTCTTTCCGACTTTTCATATAGAGCGGTTTGAGCTTTCAGTCGGAAACTTTTAGGGTATGTTTGTATAGGTCATAGTTCAGACGAGTTTGAGTTTCAGAATTCTAGCATTTTCGGTTCGGATTTTATTGCGAAATTTCGGTAAAAAATCACCATCATTGCCATATACGGCAATGTCGGCATAGGGTTACTCTGACGTAACTTTATACAGAATTGGTGTCATTCGATGGGCCTCATTATCGCAAAGAAGATTAACATTTGGCTTTTTGACCTTGATCATACGGTTTGACCTCTAGAGGTAACGAAAGGTACAATTTTCATTTTCTGCATTGAAATGTATAAAACGCAGACAGAAAGCATTTCTACGTTAAAAATTACATTTGACCTTTGCATGACCTCACCTAAAGGTAAAGGTCAAATGAAGCATTTTTGATACAGAAATGCATTATACGCATACAGAAAGCGTTTATACGTTCAAAATTTGCACTTGACCATTGCATGACCTCAATCAAAGGTCAAGGTCAATACAGATAGCAATTTTCTTTATTGCAGACCATGTCTATACTACGGTTATAGCGGTTTATTCAATTGTCCATGTTTCGAGAGGATTAAGAAATAGGAGCCGCGTCAGTACAGAAACAATACAACGTAATTAAATTACTACTTTAATTAAGGAAACCAAATCCTTGGGACTTTTACAAGTTAACACACAAAGAAATAACTATAGATCTTAACATTCTTATAAACGAAAGCGTTATTAAATCATTACAGTAAATTCCTTAAAATGCCTCAACTTTTAAAAATGGCTTCATGGTTAATTAACAAAGACTCGAGGAAACCCTTGAACTCAATCATTAAATATGGTCCCATTTAGGTTAAGGAAGCCATGAGTTCTCAAATTGAAACACATCCTTATGAACTGGAATATTCTTTAAAATTAAAAAGAGCATATTACATTTCATATGTCAAATGACAAGATTGATCAATCTGATTATGCTGATTGACCCCAAGAGTCAAAATGACGAAAAAATCGCTTGCCATTAGTGCTAATCCCACTACTAGTCTCCAGATCTGATTGTGAATCTTCAACTTCCGTCCTTGGAGTACTTGACCTATGCCTCTGATTAGAACCTCTTCCTCTACCCCCATTCCTCCTCCCTTGTCCACGATGACCCAATCCACTTCCATTTCTTCTTGTATTCCTTTGTCCATGTCTAATATTTGAGCCTTGATCCAACTCCGGGTTTAGGACCCTCAAAGGTTCCTCGACAAGAGTCTCTTGGCTCTCATCCCAGGATTTTGGGACAGGGCCACTGGACCCACCTTGTCCCGGGACAACTTGTTTATCAGTTAGAAATGGTAGGTCAAAGTTTCGAGAAGTTGAAGAAATTGAGACAGCATAACTAGAGGACTTTGAGCTGGAACCATCCCCACCATTCTGAACAGAGCTTTTGCTATGAACCATTCGATTGGCACTTCGCCCATTGGAAACTGCTTGACTAAATGCGGAGGCACTTTGAGGATGATCATTTGAGGAAAAACTAACACTTGAGATTTGTGAGGTTGCTGAATTTTCTCCTGAATTTTGTGTGATGGTATTGAGGGTGTTAAAGGAGTCTTGCGGAGCAGGGGCTCCTACAAGGTCAAGGGTCATCTCAGAACAGCCTCGAGGAACAACTCTCTGAAAATATTTGTAATGGATGCTGATACCGTATAATTGCACTGCTATGCTACTTTGAAGTTATTTTTAATACAAAATTAGGTCAAAGAAACTTACGGACTGAAACACAATCCGTCGACCCTTCTTCCCGACATGACATACGACATTCCTCATGGCTGAGTGAACCTCAGGTCTTGCAGAGTTACTGGAGGATGGACTCACTCCTTCTGTATTCACTGGTTTCCGGTAAAGCCCATTTTGCAAGTATGGGGGATTTGAGGTGACAGAGGCTGGAGGAGGGGATAGTGAAATGAAAACAAATCAAATATGAAAAATAAAAAATATTTAAAGATTTTGTTGAATGTTGAAGATACGAAATGATGGAGTTACAAAAGTCCTTAAGGAAGCGCAAGAAAAACAAGAACAAGATTTATGTTAGGGCCTAACGATAACTACAGTTCCTTAAGATCGGTTAATTTTATGTTCCATTTCTTTAATAAGGTTCATTTTATTTCCGTGATTGATCAATGTAAACACAAAATCTCAAGCCTAGATGAGTGTGTGATGCTTAGTCCATATATTTTCCAAAAGACAAAAAACTCAAAGCCATAAAATGAATAGTCTTCCGGTTATTAAGTAGCGGAACGTAGTGGAGATACTTATAGGTTTCACGATGTCTGTCTGTCTGTCTGTCTGTCCGCGCGATAACTTTTGAACGAAATGCGATAGGAAGTTGAAATTTGGTATACGTGACCCTTGAGGGATGAGGAGGAAGCCGATTGAAAATGAGCCATGTCCGTGACCTTTGAACTAGGGCTGCAATGGTAATCCCCCCGGGGGTACCCCAGATGACCCATGTTGATATTGGTGTCAATCGTTGGGGATTGGAAAGAAGACCATAATATCGAATGGCGACCTTGACCAAAGGTCAACCGTTTT
>JAQIYE010000280.1:0-14212 GCA_034699765.1 Xenyllodes armatus
TATGAAATTTCCAAAATTTTATGAAATTTCCAAAATTTTATGAAAAATCCAAAATTTTATGAAATTTCCAAAATTTTCAAAATTTTATGAAAAATCCAAAATTTTATGAAATTTCCACAATTTTATGAAATTTCCACAATTTTATGAAAAATCCAAAATTTTATGAAATTTTTGGCCTTCGCAACCATTCGCACCTTTGCTATATTTGCTAGCAGTTTATTATTATTGTTGTTATTACTATTTGTGGGTAAAAAATGTAGGTTCATGTATCATCCTGGAATCTTCCTCAGCCTCAGCTCAGGCCTTAATCCAATCTAATGAGTAATGAAGCACCTTTCTCACGCCCTACCCTCAAAACAATTTTTTCCTTGTGTTCCTTAAAAGTTAAATCTTCATCTTGTACTCTATTGTTTACGGGTTGATTGTATCAGAAAATTCCAATCTTAAAAAGAAATCCTTTGAGCCTTTCTTATACAATAATGGTCCATTCAGATCCAGACAAAATCTTAATTTGCTTGAATCTTACCATAGAATTGACTTGTGTTGTTTCTAAAATTAAGGTTTAATTTTTGATTTGAGGATAAAGATCATGATTTAAATCGTGGGAACAACTTTGATTGAGATCTTTGTAGAATTATTCGTATGAGCATATATAGCTTGACTTGACCATTATCCATAAGGTCCTTAGGACTGAATCAAATTCATGATCATCGTTGGGATTTAATTATATATGATTAGGAACAAATAAGGATTTTAGCTTTTTGAGACTCATGTCATGTCATGAGGTCAAAATTTTGATTTTAGTGTAGTCTTGCCTTAATTGACTCTTTCAAAAAATTTAATAATATTCTTGTACTTGTAAAGTGAAAGTCTCACTAGATGAAACTTGGATCTCATGATATTTAATTTTCTGTTTTAAAAAATTGCTTAGGGTTCTTGGCGTTTTTTTTTGTCCTCAAAGACTATGAGTGTCTGTATTGGACATTGTGGGATGTTTGATTTTGTTTAAGTTGTTGATGTTGATCTCTGTCTCTATCGACCTCCCTCATTTTATATGGGTCTTTGGGATTTTTTCTTCTTCTTTGACTCGTGGTGATGACAGGTCTCTCTATACATGGTTCAACTGTGGAAAAACACAGTAGTGGCTGTAGAAGTGATTGATCTCTTTTTTCTGCTTTCAGTGCTTTCTCTTTTCCTCTAGAAATCAAAGCTGAGAACACTTTTCCTCACTCAACTCAGTGTCTCAGTGAATGGAGAAAGTAAAATAAGGATTTTTGAGATCCCACTTTAGTCAAAATTCCTTAGATTGGTCCTTTTGAGGTTGTTTTTTGGTCTGAAAACTTTTGTCAGGGAGAGTTATACGCATACATAATCATAATCATAATAGTTGGAGGGACTAGAAGAATATGTTCATTTTAATAAATATTGATATTGTACCGGGTAAAAGACCGTGACTTTTTCCATTTAATTAATTTAAAACTATAATGATAAGGGTTGAGGCTGTACATGAAGAGAAAGTTGCGAGTTACGTTTAATTCTGTTTTCTTTCATAAAATTCAATTTCATAAAAATGCATTTTTGAATGGCCTAATGTAATTTCATAAAGTTTTTAAACGTTCTCCAATAGACTTTTTCAAAAAGAATTTTTTTATTCTCTCCCTACCTTTCTTCCGGTGGCCTTGACATTCGAAAGAATAAATGTATTTCTTATGAGAAATTGAAAAACCTGAAGAGATTTTACATTTAATTCCTTTAGAGTTTTATTTTGTGTGTTGAACATTTGTCTTTTCCTTCCCTCCCCCTCAGAACTTCCGTCTCTTTTAGGTTGTTTTGGGTTTTTTGAAGAAATAAAATATTGAATTTCTTTCTTCTCCTTTGAGTATATAACAACATAACCTTCAACTATAAATTACTTTTGTGGTTTTGGAGATTTTACACAAAGAATGTAATTTTAACCAGTATCCAAATAAAAAAAGTTAAAAGGTTAAAAATGCATTGTTGTAAAATGTAGAAAGATTAAATTTTTAAAGGAAATAATGCACAATTTTTAAATTACATTTAAATTTTTATCAACGGTACCAGGTAACTGGATAAATCCATAATTATATTTCCAAATCTCAAATTGGATTTTATTTTTTGTTGGAAATCTAAGAAATGAAATTGATCTCACCAGGAGGATTTTTGAGATCGGAGCTCCCCTGTATATGTAATCTACCAAATTCTAATTTCAACAACTACCCTCCTTTCTCCATGACTACGAAAGTTGATGGGTGCTGGAGGGGTGAGTTGCCTGGAACACCGGAAGGGGGTTTCGAGCTACAAAAATACATAAGAGGGATGAATGTTGAGTCATGTCTATGTCTGTTCATCATTCATGTTCCCATCAAGTGGGGAGAAATTGTTGAAATTGAGTCCTTTTTTTCTCTCTAAATATCTGTATCATAAAACCGATTCTGATCTACACGAGGGTTCTTCATCTCCTTTTACTAAAAATTGATGAGGAATCCAGGTGGAATGAATTGAAAAGTTCTTCCAACCAACCATAATTTCCATTCATGTGACTGTATTCGACTCGACTGTTGTTGAAGGAGACTCAAAATAAAATGGACGGAAAGAGCTTCAAGGGTTATATTCTCGGTCAAAATGAAACTAACCTCATCTTTGTCATCTATTCTGTGCTTTGGACATCAGATCATGAATGAGGTCGAGGGAGAAAATGATTAAATGATTTCCCCGGAAGCGGATTTCTGTCTCTCCCTGGTATGAATTTACTTTGGGGATCCAACTCTACATGAAGAATCCTAAAATGACCTGTGCAGGTCAGGTAAGGTTAGGTCAACTAAAGTCCCTTTGGGGATTAGTGTATTATGACCTATCCTTTGTTATTATTATTATTCTTTTGTCTCTTGATGATGTATTAGTACTAGTTGGTGAGTTCATCTTCATCATATGTCATATTATCATCCTCATCATCAGATTTGTCTCTGGTCCCAAAATCCCAAATCCTGTGTCCATCATTAATTTTAAAAGGGATGGATGTGACGGAGAACCGGATTTGATTTTTGTCATTGGTGATCTGGCTATACTTAATTTAACTTAGCCTCATTTCATCTCATCTCACCATATGAGCATGTGAGGTTTCTGTATTCACGAGACCACAAAATCCCAGACAAAGAGCCAAAAACTCCATCCGGAACAAAAAAACCCCGGGTATTATTAGTATTTAGTTAGTTCCCGTATATCTCTTATATTGCGTAAATTAATCCAAAAAGGTGAGTTTTCCCCTATAGTAGACCGTCATGGTTTCTCCTTTGATGTTTGATTACATACTTCATATGCCTCAATCCAGTCCATGAAGGGAGCCCATCATGAATCCATCCAGGAGTTCATTTCTCATTTCCTTTTTTCTTCTCCAGGAGCTCAGTAGCCTTGTACTTTAGTAGTAGTTGTAATAGGAAATGTGAGTACTTTTCCGGTGGCTTGAACAAAAAAAGAAAGAAGAGAAAGCAAGAAAAGAAAGTGAAAGTGAGAGAAAGGTAACCAACCATAATGCATAGGTCGGTCTTCTTCAGGGCCGCCGCCACCCAACAAGCCAAGCCAAGCCAAAAAAAAAGGTACAATCTTGGCAAATCTGTAGAACACGAACTTTTTTCCTGCTCTTCTTCTGCTTCTTCTTGGCGAGATTGAATGAGATTTTTTTCTTTCTTTTCTCGTGTTTTTTTGGGGGGCTTTCTCTTTTTTCTTTTCATCTATTTTCTCCTCGATTTTGTGTGAAGGTTAGAGGTACGAGACAAGAGTTTAGTCTCTTAAGAAGATGTAGAAGAAAAGAGGCTGCAAATTAGATTTTTCAGATCAGGAGGATCCAAAAAACTACATCTACCATTACATGCTAGATGATGAATGGTGAGACATGGAAAATCTGTCATGTTGTGTTGTGGGACTGAATATAGATACTGGATGAGTAGATGCTCTATTTTTGTGTCCTTTGATGAAAAAATCTGGAATCAATTTACCTTGGTTCACATTCTTGGAGAAATCTTATTTAGAATACCTGTCTGCTTCTAGAATTTAGGCTTCTTGATATTAAATACTCTATAGAATTACTTCAAGGGGTGCAAGGAATCCTTTTAAGGGCTCAGGGGCGCGTTAGGTTTAAAAATAACTTTAATAGTTGACTAATATTTGACCCTATGTATTAAAGGTCATGGATTTGATGGGTACACCACTGGATGTAAAAAATTAATCTTGAGAGAACACCGTCTTCATTTCATTTTAATCAAAAGGTATTTGAAGACTTCCTGGTGGTCTCCATCCTTCAATCTAGCAAGATCAATCACTTTTCCCTTCTCGTAGATGACATATTGGGAGGGAAAAAAAGTTTAGAAGAAAGCTGTTGCTGATGTTGACTTGACTTCAAGTTAATTTTACTAGCAGCCTTTCCTTTAGATTTGACCCAAAACACACACCTTTTACTTACGTACATTTCAAAGACTAAATAAATACTCAAGAGCATGTCTCATCTTCAGTAAAACACTGTGAATCAAAACCCCCTTAAAACTTTATTTAACTCATGATTAAATATGAGAATATAGATTTGAAATGGCATGGGTCCTCCTCATCTCACCAGCAGGAGGTTAAGAATGAAGAGTTTTCATGATGATGAGCATCATCACATCACCCTCATATTTTCTTCATTTCTCGGCTTGATCTTTGAAGGAAGAGCAGGGCCTGGGCCTGGGCCTTGCTCCTGATTTATTTAAAACCCTGAAAGACCAAGGGAGGGGGGTTGTTGTCCCCTTCTTCTTATTCCTGGTTCATCAAGAAGAAAACCTGCCGAGCACCCCCTCCAGGTCAACTTCCCATTAAATGAGTCTTTTAACTTGATGGATTTTAGTATTTTCTTTCTTTTAAAGTTGAGTCGGTTTGGTTCTCCACCTTTGTACAGATATTTTAAAATTAAAAAATTTGACCTTTTTGTAAAGTTAAGGCTCTGTGCTCTGTGTGACTTTTGGGGGGTGGGAGGGACTTTTTTGGGGTTTTTTTCTTTGTGGATCTCTTCTTGAGGAAATGAGGTGTTGCGGCACTTTGAGCCCTCTCATTTAATGATTTCAAAGAACTTTTGATAAATGTATTTATCCTAAATGAAAGTTTAAAAAAAAATTTTTTTTTTTTGGTAGGGTTCAAAATAGTTCATTTTCATTTTCACATATTATCCTTCCTGATTACTTTTTTGAGGCTCAGGAAAAAGATGTATTTTGAGCCTGGGACTTGACCTTTGAGGATAGGGGTCTTGCACAAGGAATTCCATTCTCACACCCTTTTGGTCAGGGGAAATTAAAGTACAAAGAAGATTCCTTTGTCTGTAAAGATTAGGAACAATATGATTTAAAATTTCATTTCATCAAAATACAACTAACTTCAATTTATTTATACAATTCTTATGAAGAGAGATGATAGGCTGGTTCTTTTAGTTTATAAATTAAAACATTTTGTTCTTTTTGTGGACCTCCTGAGACTTTCTCATTTATTTATTTCATGTAATTGTCCATTGTCCTTGAAAGCCGACTCAAATGATCTCATACAAAATCAAATTATTGCGTCAAATTGAGAATTAGTCAGAAAACAAGCCAAAAGATCAGAAAAGTGCAATTGTGTTTTTAAATAAAAAACACCATTTCTTGTATTTTCCACTAATTGTTCTGTAAATAATTCAACAACTTTTAACGTGATACATTCCATGGTATTTCCATTCATTGTTTGAGCGTTGCCCTACAGAAGGATAAAATACCGCGGCTCATCCATCTTATGTAACATCCTTTTAAGAAAGTTAAGTTGTCTCAATTTCCACTATATTGAACCATTAAGAATTTGTGTCAGGAGTCCCAATTAGTCCAAAACAATTCCGTTCCAGTTCCTTATCATCATCATGCGGGTTGATTGTAATGGATCGACAAATCTGGTCTCTTCTTGTCTATGCGTTGGTTGAATGAGTGGTTCTTTTTGACATTTCCTTTCCTGCTTCAGCAGACATTCATATGTCGACAAAATGTATAAGCCCCTCTGAAATTTGTAAATTGGAAACCAGATTCGGACTCAGCTAAGAAAAATGGTCCAAAACCACAAATGGTTATCGAGTTTCAAAATGAAAGACTCGGACTTGAGAATCCTTCGAGGTCAAATTAAGGGACCACGTACAAGAATTCAAATGAATCAGAATCACCAACATTTGTTTGATAAAGTCATTTAGTTTCTTTCCTTTCCTTTGTACAATCGGCAAAGGGTTACTTAAACAAGGAATCCAACTCATTTATGTGAATCATTTCAAAATCAGCTCAGGTGTGAATTGGAACTCGAGGGGTTTTTACTAGTTGAATTAGAAATGAACTGGACACCTTCCCATTTGGTTTTTTACCTCTGAGCTTATTACACAACAGATTTCCTGTTCATCTTGTATTATTATTCCTATTATTATTATTTAAGGCTTATTTAATAATAAGTTTCTAATAAATGAGTCAAACATTTTGAAGGGAAATTTGGAAGAGGAGGAGACGAGGAGAAGGATGACCACAATGACCATATGCATGAAAAGTTTTTTTTTGAAGACAGACCATTATTATTATTATTATTTTTATTGTTAAGTTCACACATGTGAGCTTGTCAATTTTTTATGTTACTCCTTCATACACATGAAGGTTCTCTATTTAAAAAAAATAATGCTGTTACATTACAACATGAGTCCTGATTGCCGGAAAGACCCGTCTTCTTCATCACCCATCATCCTTTGTTTTATTTTTTTTTTAATTTTGAAGCTCGCTCAGGCCCAACGATATTCTTGTCTTCTGTATTGTATTATGCAGATTAAGAAAATCTTGGTCTGTCTGCCCAAAGAAGGTGGTTGAGGCTTGAGTGAGCAAGAGGAAGAGCATTTAAGGTCATTAGTGGTTGAAGGAGACTCACCTCGACGGTGGACGTGCTTGTAGCTGTTAGAATTTGATTTAGATGAAATGGTTAGGTTATTATGATAATGAAAGCAAGGAAAAATCAACAATTGAGCCCAAAATCAACTTTGGCACCATGAAGTTCATATATAATATGAATGATCTCTCGCAATGGATGATTTTGATTAATTAATTGAGAAAATCCTCAAATTGAGGGTCGAATAGCTGGAAGATGTATTGAACGAATACGTTTTGTATCAAATATGGACTTAATCCACTAGACAGCTCATGTATGTTCTTTCCACTTTGCTGAACGGCTTGATTTGTAATCATGTCAGTTCTGGAACAGGTTATTTATCCAAGGGTGACCTATTCCAAAGTGGATTTGAATTGGACTTGTTGAGATTCGAGGAAAATTCTCATAAAGTGTCAGGTTTTTTACGGGTCCCACCTTGTTGTCATTTACTTTGTAGTTTATGAGAATTGTGATTTTGTCAAATAAACTTTCTTTTTTGTTGTTGTTTGGTTCATCTTCAAATAGTGGGATTCTGGGATTTGAGTCCGTACTTGGACTTACAGAAAGGTCATCCTAAAATTTGAACTCATTCATTGTCAACTCAGTAATTGTCCAAATGGAATCTTTTACAAGGGTTAAAACTAGCACATAAATTTAAAGTCATCACCAAAGGCTTTTGATACGCCAAAGGTGGTGGTTATATGATATGATATGATGAGATTAAAATCCAAGGTTTTGGAAAAATATTTATTGGGATATCAACAGGGGATTTGTAAAAACAATTTTAAAGTTCAATGTGCAACTAAACTTTCGAATCCTTTATTCTCTCCTTGAGTCCTTTACAGTTAATTATTCTTTGTATCATTACTTCATCTTACTACAATACAAAAGAGAAGTAATAATAATCAAACATTAAAGTTTGAGGTTTTTGTTGTCCCTTGAGGGCTTGTTTTTTTTTGGTCTCCCGTTTAATAATAGACTCATAGATGAGATGAGCTCAATCCATCTTGAATCCAAAAATTGCAAACACTGTCCATCTCATCTCATCATCTCACCAATCTAAATCTGAATCTACATCATTCCCCTGATCCCAAAACTGGCCCGAGACCGACAAAAATAGCTGAATGTTGATGAGAGAGAGGACATTGGCCCTCTTCGTCTGTGGGCCTTAGATATTATTCTTGTATTTTTACAACAATGTAATGTTATTATTATTGTTATTATTGTTTGTGAGACCTCTCCAAGAAAAACAAGCTCAAGAACAACAGGTTGATGTTGGTGATGATGAAGTTAGTCAAAAGTCAGATGAACAACCACTTATTGATGCAAGTTAGGATAAAATGGTTCCGATTTCCTAGAAATCTTAATCCCTTGTTTCATTAACACCAAGTTGTTTAATAAACTTAATATTAAAAAATACTTGTTGGATGAACTAGGGGTACGAGTCATTTATAGCGGTTTAAGTTAACATACCTCAGCTAATTGTTGTAAAGTGAGAGGAAGTCATTTTGAAGTGTATTTTTTTTCGAGATCATTTTAAACAAATGCAAATGGAATTTTTCGACCCTATACAATCTCTCGTGTTAAACAAAGTGAAGTTGATTCTTCTTTGGGTGAACATAAACGTTTGGGGTCTCACCTTCCTTCATCAGTCATATGAGAAAATTTGTTGTTTCTTAGCCCCTTTTGTCTTTACAAAATTAAAATTGTATATCTATCTGGTACGGACGAGTTCCGTGCTTTTTTGGGGTTATAGTTTGGTCGGATGATGATGATATTAAGGGTGAAAAATACAAGCGGAAATGACATGGGGGAGAAGAATAATTGAGAAAAAAATTCGCAGGTTGGTGTGAGCTTCTTCTTCACGGCCATAGTTTTGAGGTTCCATTTGTCTTATTATTATGAAACAAGTTTCTTTTTTGAAATAATAATGGTACGTTTTCAAGATATTTAGGAGGAGAATGGACGCGGAACCGAGGTCCCTCTTCCTTTGAGTTTTGAGCCATGATGAATCATGGGACGATATTCTGTCCGAAACAGAAGTTTTAAGCTTACAAAGCCTTTTTGACGTTTTTTGCATCTGTTTATTCAGGAAAACATTCCAATTATTTTATAAATTAGACTAAAAAACAAACAAACGAGGAGGGCTCATTGTCATTTATTAGTAAAAACTTCTCATTTTGTATTTGCAAACGGTAGCGGAAGGAAGGGGGAGGGATTTACAATAGGTTTTTTAAAATTTCAAAATGGAAGATATCATCAACCAAATAGATCATTGAAATTAAAACTTGAGTGTCCTGCGTGACTTGAACCAAACAAGGTCTTTGTTCATTTTGTTGTTTTATTAAGGGAAATGACTAGTTAAATAGGACTGACTGAGTTGTCATAAGATTCCGCTAAGCGAGTTTTAGTCGGCTCTCTAAAAATTTGACTCTAATATCAGACATTTTAGAAGAATCAATTCAAATTTTCATTCTTAAGTCATTGGTCACGGATTCAGACTTTGAATTCGATTAGGGTCTTGTCTGGGTCAAGAGGTTAACATTGACACCACATGGATCCATGACTTTTATTTCCCCTTATGATCCGATCTTCGGATCAAACTTTTATAATTCCATTTCTCACAATTGTTGAATAAGAAACTTATTTACTGCAATTTACATTGCTGTGTTTGACTATTTGATTTGATACTATTACGAATATGAATATGACAGATCCCTGTTGGGCATAAAGCTAGCTTTGGGTTTTCGGGTACAAAATTCACATGATTTCAAGGAAATAATTCATGATGATCAGGATAAATTCATCGAATAGGTAATGATGATGATGGGATCATGTTAGTTGTTGATGAGCATGATGATAATCACTGAGTCTGTCGAACAACAACAACGGCTCTTTCTATCTTATTGTTTTTTTTTCATTTTACTTTTCTCAACCTCCTCTGATTGTAATTGTTACTTTAATATTTCTGATCTTCCGGAATCCCTTGCCCTGACTAGTATACCTAAGTATGTATGTAAATGTCAAAGTCTCTCAATTGTAGTTTTCATATAACTTCAAAGAAGGAAGGAATTCAAGGTCCCTCAGGCTCATTTTCATAATTGTTCCTTGAAACCAAGTTCATCAAGTCAAAAAAGATGAAGGGGGTGAAGAATTATGAGACTGATGATGAGGTTCAAATCAAATGAAAATCTCACCACCACCGCTGCATACATATATCTATTTGATACGCACTTTTTGTTTGATGGTCAAAGAGTTTACGAGAAAGTGGAGTTGAGCCAGAGGCCTTTATACGTCGTAATCAAGCGGGGTAATTCCACCGGCCTGAATGAATCTTTGACTTAACTGAATGCATATATGAGATCAAAAATTATCTTCTTCATTTTTAAAAAAATCATCAAAAAAAAAAATCTTTTGAGGGTGTAAACCTTCAATAACTGTCAAATGTCTCAGCTCTCTTTCTCTCGGCTCTTCTGACCATCATCGTCATAATAATCATCTAAAGGACATGAGCATCTATTGTTCAAAAAAAATTTATCATGAAGACAAAAAAAACTAGTCGGATTGTCGCATCTTCATTTTCTTTGAGAGATTCAACCTGTCTCTCTCTCTCGTCTCTTCACAAAAACTTAAGTTCAACTCACGATTTTATTATTTCCCTTGAGTCCTTTCCGTCCGTCCGTCCATTGTCCACTAGATTTGTCTTTCTGAATGCATATTTGAATGAGTGATCAACTTTGATTTTGGTCTCATTCCAACTCATTTACTCAAGATCAACCCTGTTGGACGTATTATAAATTATTGTTCAAAAAATCTTTGAGTCTTGGATTTGAGCACTGATTTGATTCATGGATCTTCCCTCTGTTACATAAACTAACGTTCTCACCTTGCTTTTATTCATTGAGAATGTATATTAGATCCCTTCTCAACTCATCACTTGTGTCAGGGATCCATTTTTTAAACATGTCAAGTCATATATGTGTCATTCATGGATATCTTAAAAAATTGATGGGACGGGATGATCTTCTCAAAAGAAAGGGTTAAAACTTATATGTGAATGACATGAACTCAAGTTAGTTAAGAAGACATAACCTTAAACCGCCACTGGTCCAAACGACCATTTCATTGGGAACTTATGACTATGACTATGAAAATGATGTGTCAATTGAGACTCGGACAGGTTGGGGGTCTAACCCCCCTCCAATAATAATTCAAAATTTTATATATTCATTTTCATCATTCTTGTCCATTGTTATTCAACCCCATTTGATTTGATGCTATTGATATATTATTATTGGTCCAAACCTAATAAGTGAGAATTTTTTTTTTAAAAAACTTATAAATACATTGACCGCAAAAATATTAATGACTCATTTTTTTTCTCCCTTCTTGTATGAACTTGCAGATTCCGAATTGATAATACAGACCACATTATTGACGTGAATCGTGATAATCTACCTTATGATCAAGTGAATATCATTTGTCCTGTCTACGCACCAGGAACCAAGGAGGAGGATGCAGAAAAATACATCATCTACAATGTGAGTTGAAAAAAAAAATCCTTTGTACTCTTCTAAATTTTAAGACTCTCATATTTAATCCATCCATCCATCTCGTATAAAATTTCTTTTTAACAATACATTTTTGTGTATTGGAATTAAGTTGTAGTCGTAGTCTTTCAAGAAATACATAAAAATTAAATCGGAGAACGAATAAGGCTAATAATTTTTGTGGGTGGAATCCCAAACTTATGATAAACCACAAATGAGAGTTTTCATTTTGATCCAGGAGAATATGTAAGAATAAGAATGAATTTTTTTTTGTATGAATCAAGTTGATTTTTTTTTGATTCCATAACAATGAGATGAAGTGAGGGAGACAATGAATGAGGATATACAGTTAAAGTAATACATAATGTTACTAACGAGAGGATCGTGTTTGTCCTACTATGACTCGGATATAAATATAAATGATGATCTCGATCTTATTATTTCGAGTTCAAAATTGACCAAAATGGACGACTTATTAGATATTTTTACTAGAGGTTTTAAATAGTGTTGTATTTAGGATGAAGGGTATTGGCATTGTTTTTTTATTTTAATCACAAATTCTAAAAATATAGTTTTAATAATTTACAATTAGCGAACCCATTTAAACATTTTCGACCCAATTTTGTAATAAAAATCTAATATAAACCAGAACGGGAGGAGCTGGACAATTAGTATGGCCTCTTATTGTAAGAACACATGCCTTTCCTTGATCGACTAAATGTAGAGGAATGTACATAATAAATGGTGTCGTCTGGTTAAAGATGTACTATTGTCCATGAATGGACGTCGACATTGCCCTATGATTAAATTTGGCCCATTGTCCAGGAAAGCGTTCTAAACAAGAAATCCCTTTAAAAAACTCTTAAGAAATTTTGGTCAATGCCACGAAGAGACACATAAGTCACTTGTCTTGTCCCCATTCTATTCTTTGAGCCTGTCACTATCCCCAACGAGAATCAAGCTCGATTGAAATTGAAGTCCAATATTGTCCTCTTGTTCCTTAAAAAAAACAATTTTGTCCCTTCACACACTCTCATTTTTTAAGCCTGTAAAATCTAAAATAGGACATGTGTACCTGGTTGACTATGTCATAGTGTTTTTTAAAAATTGTATTGTCCTTTGGAACTAGAAGATTAAATGAAAGATGAAGAAAACTAGGTCTTATTTTTTAAGACTGCAAAATTTAACTCTGAAGTTCAATTTGTGTTGAAAATATTGTGAAAATTAGTTCTTTGATTAAGTAATTTCTGGTAGTGACAAAATTTTGATTTTGACAGAAAGTTATAATCTACATGCATTAATTAGAACAAATTCAACTTGTTATATCCCGAATACCTGGATTTGCAATCTGTGTTAGTTACTTAGGTTCATTTTACATTTCTGCATCAGTGGTTAAAGAAGCTTAAAAAAAGTCTCCAGGGAATCAAACTAATAATTCTTTCAACTGCTTAAAGATTAATTTTTAAGCGGATATTATGTCGGAGACTTTATATTTTTTGCGGATGAGACTTATAGTTCATTCTTGTACAGTAATCCTGTCTGATTTTTCTTTGATGTTCTGATGAGACCGTTGTTCCTTTCTTTTAATAATCCCAAAATTCCTAAATGAAAAACCAACTTTTAGTCACTTGAATGAGAAGGTACCTGGGTCACATTTTATAAATTCCTCTCTTATTTAAAAAAAAAATTCTAATAACTATAAGATCCATATGCATATAAATTTTGACAAATGTCAGAGTGTAAGACCCCACTAATATTTTACTCATAAACTTTCCGTCACGATTTTGTAAAAAATGAAAGATAGAAAACAGCTCAAACTTCTCACGACTCACAACACGAAGTGAACAAGTTCGCATCATTTTGCTTTGAATATAATTAGTGTGAAATTTTTAAATTTACTAAAAATTAGTTCAACCCTGTCCTTGGACCTTAAAAACGTGTGTCAATTCCATACTTTATAGTTCATTCACAATAATTAATTTTTAACAAGTTTTACTTTATGATCATGGGATCAATGAACAAATTTAGATGAAACATCAATAAAAATTAAAATTTTTGAACGTTTGAACTATTTCATTCTTCATTTCTTAAATCAAGCCCTCCTGGGGAAGCTTTCCAAGCCAAATGTAAACCAGAATTTTGTTTACTACTACAGATAATGTTCAATCCAACTCATGAAACCGGTCAAGCTCGCACCCTGAACTGCCAAACGGCGTTGTATACTTTTTTTTGATCCATCATAAAACAGTTAGTTAATGCTCGCTTTTTATCCCCTGTCCTCCTGTCAGCCTTTTGTAGTTTTTAAAAGAAAATCATTTTTTTTTAAAGAAAAATCTATCCAAAGGTAACAAAAACTATAACTTTATGCAAAGTTGTGTAATAAAAAAGTCACAACTTAATTACTTCAATCTTTAATGCTCTTCCTTCCTTCCTCGTTTGCCAGAAGAGACTTCTTTGAAGTCAGCAGGGGATTTTTCTTTTGTAGTTGCAAAACCGGGTTTCTTCTTGACTTAAAAACTTTATTTTTTGGCTGTTTTACTTCCAATTGTTTACATACAGGAGGATTTTGGTACAAGTATTCAGTTTTCCCCTGATTATGACGACCATGATGATGATGATGAGCCTTTAATAATAATTATGTGGTTTTTGAAATATTAGTTCACACTCCCCACCTTCTGTTCTTCTTGTACATTTTTCAAAAAAATAAC
>JAQIYE010000281.1:0-14208 GCA_034699765.1 Xenyllodes armatus
TCCAATCATTTATTTAAGAATTTTAATTGGGATTGGGAAGGTTTTAAAAGGTTAGGATGTAAGGTAATTTTGTAACTTGTTACAAAATCATTTGATGTCATCCTGTAAAGTTGACACTTTTTCATTTGACAACTTTTTATATTTGGGATTATGGAATTACCACTAATTATGTATTTTATCTATTCCCAGTACTTTCAATTTGTGAATTTAATTTTGATGAGGTCTTTTCCTCAAACTCAATCAACTCTACGTAATATGGGCAAATCAATAAACAAAAGTTTTAGTTGGTGTCTATCAAACCAAAAAGCCTCCTGACCTAAATAACTTTATCATTATGCTATAGTAGTAGTAGGATTTTTTTTTAGTTCAGGGACATTTGTAGAAACAACTTTTGATTTTCTAACGGGATTCTTATTTGACTTTGAATTTTTTAAAGAAATGACTCTCAAGTCAAGTCATCCTTCAAGTTCTTAGAATCTAAAAGAAGCTCTTGAATCTCCGATACCTTCAGGAAAATAGGATTCAACAAAACAATACAATACAAAATCCCCCCAAAAATGTTGGAAAATGTCAAAGTCAATCACACAGGTAGTCATCCATTCAAAACTCAAAAAAATCCTGGGATAGGAAGGCCATTCAATTCAATTCATAGTTAGTTAGTTGGTTGTTGGGAGTCTCTCTGAGTGAAGGACAT
The DNA here is from genome assembly GCA_034699765.1 of Xenyllodes armatus. Classification (NCBI taxonomy): domain Eukaryota; kingdom Metazoa; phylum Arthropoda; class Collembola; order Poduromorpha; family Odontellidae; genus Xenyllodes; species Xenyllodes armatus. Next base: position 695 of record JAQIYE010000281.1, read on the forward strand.
TCCCTGGCATGACATACTTTCCAACCTGATAAAGTGGGACTGAAACAATCCGACTGTATAATTGATTGACAGAGCCCAAGGTCCTTTTTCTAGAACTTCTGGCTATAGGCTATATTCAAAGGCTCGTTTTAGTGGTTATAAAACAATTTTGGGACAGGGAAAAGACGCATATTTGATTTGATTTTTGTTTTTATTTAGTTACAAGTATTTTGTTTCTGGAAGCGTATTTGGTTAGGGAAAGTTTTACAAAAAAATCACATTTTATCTAACACGTGATTTAATATATTTTGTCATTGACATCACGTCACATGGTTTCCCACCATCATCTCTACTAATAATTCCAGTTGTTGACCCCATACAGACAGGATTGAATGGATTAAGGACAAAGTACAGAGAGATTTTCCTCTGGAGCCCATCCTTCCTTTTTTTCCTTCTTTGATGTCATCTGACAATTTGACCTTATGAAATTTGATTATTAGGATCTTATGCAATCATTCTCATTCGCGGAATAATATTGTAGTATTAAGAGGACATTAAAATTTGAGATAGGTAATAGTAGTAGGGTTTAGGTAGGTGTGTCTGGGAAAAAATGGGATCTCTGGATTGGCTCACAGATTGGATTTTGTTCCAGTTGTAATGATTACATTTTCATTTGATCATTTCATTTTGACTTATCTTAATTATCTTCCCTGTCCAAAAGATTAAAGTTAATAAATTAGAACAGTACAAGTAAAGTCCTGTGGTTGTTCCACAATGTAAAGATACAAAATGTGTGGTTAGGTAATCTGTGAGAGAGAGTTGATTGATAAGATGATGGTGGAATGTAAGGGTTAGAGGATTTTAAGTATTACGACATTTTATCGGCGCCGCCTCCCCCTTCCTCATTAATTTCTATCATCATCATCGTCCCAATAATCCCAATGTCACAAAAAATGTTATAATACTAATTTCTGGTCTGGTGGCTCATTCAATTCATTAATTTTCCAGGACATTTTCCCCTGGCTGCTGCTCATTTTTTAATGAATGAGTTTTGAATACTCAAGATTTTGAAGGAATACAGGAAGTTCCTAACCAGGAGGAAATATGGTTTTTGGGTTTTCTCTTTTGTGGAAAGTGGAGAATTTTGATTTATCGTTAGTAATTGTTATCCAAAATTAATCAATTGCACTGCATTGAGTGGGTGAGTGAGTGAGCTGAATGTAAAAACTGTACTTTCCACCACATGTATTCATTCATGATGATCGTGGGTGTCTCGTCAGATCAGATTTGATCACTCACGTCAATTCCCACTTGGGACTTTAACTTTACAAATAATTTTGCGGTTACAAAGTGGTTGGAAATTACGAGAAAAGTTGTTGGTGAAGAGAGGGGCTCAAGTGTCCCTAATAATAATGATGAGATCATTTCATTTCATTCTCAAACAAAAGTTTAAGATTAGAGGATGATGCTTGTTCAGAAAGCCCTTCACCCAATGTTTGAAATTTCTATTGTTATTACTCAGACTATTACTACTATCAGAGAGGACTTGATAAATCATTATGATTTCATAAAAACTGAAAAAACGGTTGGATTTTATTCAGTAGGAAAAGGATATTTGAAAATTTTTAAGATTAATTTTATTATAAGATACTTTTGAAATTAATAAGAATATCAGTAGGTTTCTATTTAAATAGCCAATGTTCTCTTTATGCTCATTTAACCAAAATATACCACAAAATGCAGGAGGGAGAGGGAGGGATACTTCAGGGGCCCCCCAATGAAACTTTCTTTTTCCTCGACCTAATTTTTATTATTTCAAACTCAAGTTTCAAAAAAAAAATTGTCTCATTCATCCGGGTTAAAAGACCCTGAGAAAACCTAACCTTAACAGTTCATTCTGAAAATTTGTGAATGAAAGGATCCTTGTTTAATGGGAAAACGGAACCCGGATTAGATAAGGAAGCGAACAGTTTTCAAGAGAATGGATTTATGAGATCTCTTATGGGTCGTCACCTCCAGGAATAAGTTGATTTGTGTTTGAAGGGTTCAAAGTCTCATCCTTAAACATTTTCTTACTCAACGGCTTTTTTTTCCTTTCTTATTGATTTAGTTTTTTTTTCTCTCTTGGTTCATGTTGTTGAGTGAAACATGAAACTTTTGGACTTTGACTCTTGTATGAAGTGTCCGACTCTTCGTTTTCTTAGTAGCTCTGTTCAAGTATCATCTTTTGATAAGTTTAAGGAATACACTGTTCTCGAGATGTATATTTGTTTATTTAAATGAATTTCCCAATCAATACTGGTCCACTCAAAAAAAAATCTTTCAATTGGACTTGTCCTGCCTTCTCTTATATACAAATCTGAAAGACCACATTGACAAAACTGTTTCCTTGAAAATCATGGCTTCATGTTTTTGAGGACGAGAAGGAAGGACTCGATAGTGTTTGTAAAGGATCCATAGATGAACCACTCCTATTTATTTTCATTCATTCATTTCCTAATTTATATTTCCATGCTCGGAGAATACTGTATTTAGATGAATCTTTTTTTTTGTCACCTAAGAAAATTAATCAATATTTTATATAACCCTTTGATCAGTCAGTAAGATCAAAACTTGAATGAGACACTTTTTTTATAAAGAGGAAAAAAGGCAAATCAAAATTAGTAGGCTTTGTTATTGTTTACATCTTGGACATTGTTATTGTTGTTGACATGAATGATTATTTTGACTCGAAGAGAGTGGAATAGTACATATATTTAACCTTGCCTTGACATGAAAATAAGAGGGAGTGAGAACAAAGTTTCAGGACATTTCCCCATCATCAACATGATCATCATCATCAAAAACAACCTCCAATTTTCCTTCAACAAAACTTTTGTTTCTATCGAAGGTGACTTTAATAAGAGTAAAACTTTGGTGTGGTCACCCTCTAATTACTATTATTACTCTGGGATCAATCACAACTCTACACATGTCAGTAAGGGACTAAATGTGGTCAAGGTCCTCCACATGGGACTATAAAATGTAGTGAATTGAGACCCTGAGAACCTACCAACATGGGACTCGCCTGTTCCCTTACACTAACTAAATGTCCTTCTTTTTGTTCTACATATTATTAAACTTATTACCACATGTTTCTAACCTTTGGTCTGGTGTTGGGACCCCTGTAGGATTTTCATTTCATGGTTACTTTCTCTAATGAGAGTCATGGAGTGTTTTGAAGTAGAGTAGAGGGGAGTCCTCAATTCATCAATCCACCTAATTGAACTCTCAGGGTCTTAACACCTTCCCTCTACATTACCATGCCAGTAGTAGTAACCCAAGGGGAGTACATGCATGTATGCATTCATACATGGAGGTTCATTTACATAAATAAAAGCGTGCCTGCCCTTCCCTAACAACCTACTCATCATCATCAGGAAGGGCTCTAACTGCAGCAGCTCAACCACCCAAAAGAAAGTCAAAGTACAGTTTTGAACCAGAACTAGATCATTCTAGGTCACTCACACCACAAACAACAAAAAACAATTTAATGAGAAATGAGCCCTTGGTCAAAAAATGAATTGTTGGGCTTTCCTTCCACTAAATTTCCATCTTTTACTTGTTGTAGTAGTAGTAAGGAGCCAAGGTGCAAAATAAATACGGGTTCTCCTTCATATATGGTAGAAAATCAGGTCATGCAGTATCCCTCTGATCATCATGATTTAAGAATGTGAATCCACTTAAATGATTATTATTTTATTTTGATCATGATGAAGGGATATAAGTTTTTGTCGATTAGTATGCATGGAAGGGATTCTTCCTCTCCTTCTTTCACTTGTGGAGGCCACCCTTTGCTTTTGGTCCTCTCATTCACAAATATTTTTTGGTTCAAGGTTTGTTTAAGCTAAAGAATCTTTGAAAGAATATTTTTGTTCAAATTTGTCCTTGTGGAATTTTTTTTCTTGGTGTTAGACTAATATTAATGTAGTAGTTAGTTGAGATCTTTAATATTGTATTTAGGTGGTGGGGATCAATCATGACTTGGGAACAATTAAGATTACTCAAAGTTGAGAAAAATCTATAGATATTTCCCTCCTCCTTTTGTTTTATTTTACAATTGATTGAACTACTAAAAATCGCAATTGGGTAGGTGGGATTACTCATTCATTCACTCATCATCCAAGCATGAATAAAATTGACAACTCAATCAGAGTGTAATAAGATTTCTTAATATTTCATTCACAATCCTAAGAGTTGTCTCAAAGTCTACTCTTGTAACTTTTGCGACAACAAATATTATTTTCAATCACAACAATACATCGGATCAACATCAGCTGTGGCTGGCTATGTTTCAATCCAACCAAATCAGGAGCGTTGGGGATGATGATGATGATGGATTCCTTGGATTAGGATAGAGGCCCAACCCTTTTTACCTCTTAAAATTATTATTGCATCAATTTAGTTAGAGGAGAGTTGCTCAAGTGATTTTAATAGTTGGTAGTAGTCAAAAGAACAATAATCATAAGATCTCCATTAGTAGACACAAATATAAATAGTATACACACACAAGGGAACAACATAAGAGGGAGGAGGGAATGGATGTAAAGTATTTTTTTGACGACGAGACACAAGAATACCAGCCCTTATCATGGCCATTATCATTATTGTGATTATTAAGACGTTGTTGTTGCTGGTGGTACATGACTTTTTTGGAAGTGCAAATTCATCCAAGGATATACCAATTCAAGAGAGACAGGTAGCTCTTGACCTAGCATGGATCCTGATTCTGATAATAAAGTTGACCTACCTTACAATACAATCTAATCCAAACCAACAACATTCACTTATTATGAGCTCATAATTAAAATTAAATCAAGGATCCAATTTCTGATGTTGTTGAGAGGGTTCCTGTTGTCTGTGGCTATTAGGATCGTATAGGATGACTACAATGTTTGATGTTTGCCAATATATATGAGCGTTTTGCATTTGACATTAGATTAAGCTCAAAATCCCGGATTTGAGTTTGCTATTTCTTGTTCCTTCTGCTCAGTGAAAAGCCAAGGTCATTTTTACTTAAGATTAGACAGGGTCTAACGAAACAATGAGTCTCTTTTTATTGAGAAGTGCAAAAAAGAAAAGACAAAGACAAGTTTCCAGGCTCAATGACCTCTTGGTTGAGTCTCTTCAACTTCACCTTCTTCTAACGACTGAAAAGTCCTTAATTGGTGGTTGATGTAGTGGTGGTTGGTGGTTCATGGTGATGATAATGGTTCTTTGACTTGGTCATGGTACAAATCCCCTAAAATCAAACTCTCTTTTAGGAAGAGAACTTTAAACTCAAGAAAGAAAGAGAAGTTTATATCCTAGGTAGTAGAAGGGGGTTGGTTGGTTCCATTATTGGACCTCCCCATAAAATTTTTTTTTTTAAAATAACAAAACAAAATACTTGCGACTTTAACACTAACTTAACCAGTACTTTGGCTCTTCTTATGTTGAGAGCTTCCTTGCAAGTAGTAGTAAGTGGTAGGCTGGTTTTATGAGGAGAGAGGCATGAAAGCCTGAAAAGAGAGATTTTTTTGTTTCAACATAGGTTTTAATACCATTTAGTTTTAGATTTTAACATCAAAATCTTTGTGCAAAATGCTTCTTGTCCACACGTTCATAGCTAACACCTCATCGGATGATGAACTTATCTTGTATGTTCTTTATGCACCTGTTTTTTGGTATATTTGTCTCTGAAAAAAATGGGTTCTTTGAGAGGACAATCAAGAACAATCAAGGTTGTAAGCCTCTTCTTCTTTTTCTTTGTGTCATCATCCTGTGGTTTTCACAGTCTAATGCCAAAATATATGGTAGTTGCCTCATCCTTAACATAAAAATTATATTTCAAGGATACATTGAGTTGGTTGCAAGATTTTTGAGACTCCTTCTAAATTCATTCATATGCATGGGGGACAGGGTCTGTCATCATCATCAGGACTTGCAAATTTTTTTTGTCAAGACTAAACAATACATTTCTTGCCTCTTTGGTCTTGAGGGAGTATTTTTAACTTTGAAATTTGCAAAGGGTTAAGAGTTTGTTACACATTAAATCCTCACGTTTTTCTACATGTTCGCCTACATGCTACCTCTAAAATAAGACGTTCAAAGTTTATGTAGTCGTATTGACTACCCTTGCAAAATTTGATTTAGTAATGACAGTTTTGATGTGGGATAGTTGTCTGACTAGTGCAGTTTATGGACTAGAATATATTAACTTTGTGCCAGGTTAGCTGCCTGGTTGGCTTTTTCTTCTCCACATCATCATCCATCTAATTTTAAGTTTTTAAAGGTCAACTGGTTTGATTCAGTTTTAAAAGACGTAGGTAAGACCACGGGGTCATATGATAGAATGGAAAGTTAGGATTTGTCCCTCGGGTAATTGAACTGTTTAATTTTGTACCTAAAGTCTGAGACACGATCGGCTTTGGCCTTTGACGTTTCATGAGGAAAAGAGGCTGAGTTTTCCATTTTCCTTGTCTCTCTTAAAATATGGTAACATGGGGAAATTACAGACACAGACTGACAGAATTGATTTTGAGCCCCAAAATCATCTATACTAATTGTAAGTATTGTTCAAGGCTTAATCACGACCTCTGTTATAAAGTTCTTTTTGTGGACTAATTAGAAAACCAACTTGTAATTTTCAAATAGTTGAAAATTAAATTGTATTGGTTATTATTGGCATCAGAGATCCAGAACAAAAGGATTGAATGTTGTGCTAATTAGCAGAATTTTATAAGCTCAACTAACTTTTTGTTCTTTTGTGAAGAAGCTCATCCTTAATTAATGATGGGGGTGATGGACTACCTTTATTATGACTGTTACCTCGTGGAATATTTTCTCCAAGGGCACACATGAGTTTTTACCAGACAAGGAGGAACAGAGTAAACGCTAGCTTAAAACTTATGCGTAGAACCGAGTATTTTAAAAAAAAATTACCCAAAAGTGGGGCTTAGCTTCAACTGTAAGCTTAAGTACTTAAAAAACTTTTTGTTACCGGTAGACTTATTTTCCAGAAGAGAAAAAAATCGGAATTCACCTGAGACATAGATACCCGTTTTCTAGAAAAGAGAAAAAAACTTGATGAACCTTGGGTTTTTCTACAATTTACAGTCTAGTCTAGACTAGATGTAAATCCAATCCAACCATGTTTTACACCCACATCTTCAAAACAAACATTCATAGAAAAACATGTCTTTAAAAGAGCAGAAAAAAGTTTGAAAAGTCTCTGAAGAACTCTTCAGAATGAGGATTCGTTTGACTGTTTTTGGGTTGAAAACTGAACTTTGTCTCGATCTCTTGAAAGAGAGAAGATCCTGATAGAATATCAAATGAGAAAATGGGAGTCCAAAAAAACTTGGATTAGAGAAGAAAAAAATAAAGTTTGAAAAGTCTATTTTTTTTAGAAAACCAACGAATTTTCAACCAGAAAAGAAGATCAGAATAATCTTGGGTGTATCCACTAGAAACCAAGTACTGTTTTTTCTCAGGGGCTTTTAATCTTTCTAGACGCAAACGGGACTAGACAATGTATAGTATACGAGAGAAATGAATGGAGAAAGTTCATAGTATAATCTTTCTTTCCTCCTAAGGCTATTACAGTGCAGTATCCTAAAAGGTTCTGATTGTCTTTTCTTACCAAACCAAACCCTGTTTCTATATTATTATTTTTTTGTTCTTAACTTAAACCCAGAAATCCTGCCTTCTCTTCTCTGTACTTTCTCCCTATCCCAGGAAAAGCCAGACATACTGATTCTTAAAAGTTAAGTCAAGTCCAGAGGAAGTGGTTGTCGACGGGAATGAGATCGTGCTCTGATTTTTAAAATTCTCCAATATTCTTCCGAGCTTTCTCCATCCTCATCTTAAGGAATTTTGGGATTGTCGGTAGCTTTTAAAGAGTATATCCATCCATGGAAGTCCTGATGTTTGGGATAAAGCTTGACCCCTTGTCTTTTGATTTTCGATTCGTTGGATTTTTGTTTCTGTTGTTGTTTACAAACACACAAAAACAAAATCATCGGATTCTACTTTTTTGTAAAACAATCCCATTGTCTGGTTTTGATTTCTAAAATCGAGCATTTGACCAGTAGTAATAGAAATAGAAAAATGCTGATGATGATGAAGACAAGACCTGAATCAAAAATTTTTGTATTAGTCTTTCTAGTAAAGGTGTGAAACCTTTGTGTGTGTTTTCCCAATGACGTATCTTTCTATGTATGATTTGATTGGTAATATTTTTGGAGAATCTTTTTTTCATTGTGGTAGCTCTGATATAACATGTCGTTGTGATTGTGTAAAAATGTAGGGTCCGGGTTTGAAGTACTTTACTCAAGTTGTACTCAGCTCTCGGCTAGCTCCTTGCAAAAAAAAATGGAACCTTCCAAAAGTATTTGCTCGTCCTCATTCATGTCTACATTCCATGTGTGTACACAAATGTAACTGACTGAATGTATGTTTTGTCGGCTTTTGTTAAAGTTTTACGATAATATTCCTCATTGTAGTTTATATGTAATAGTAATAGTAGTTGTAATGATTGTGTAGTAGCCTTGTATATTTTTTAAAGGAGGAACTCAAATGGCTCAACTAAACTATTTATAATACAAACTCGAAACTCATGTCTGTCGTACGTATTCATATATATATGTAGTAGTTTTTACCTATTGTCTAGTCTCTCCACGCGCTCTGTAGTAAAAAAAACCATAAGCGGAAGAGAGATAATAAATAATAATAAACATAAAAATAATCAACAATAATGCCACCGAGGTGAAATTTTCTATATTTTCAATTCGACGGGATTACTCACAATAGAATAGAATTATTAGAGTAAGATGAGAAGGACCATCACCACCGCGTGGTTGGAGGGATCTTTAATAAACAACATCAATGAGGGAAACATTACATTTTATATTTTGTACATTGATTCATAAAAGAATGGGGTTAAGGAAGAAGGGGTGAATCCCATTCGTCATCTTCCTCTCAAATAAATTAGAATTGTTGTTAAAAAATTGGATTTTGAACCATCGGCACCTTTGTAGAAATTGAGGGAGAGAGAGTGAGACCATTAAAGTCAGGACCATTTAATTTAGAAGATTCTCTCTGGGAGTTCTAAAAAACATGAGGAGGACCTCCTTAATATTTTCCTATCACTTTCAATTACAACTTTACCCAATTAGTTGGATAATAATAGAAGAATTGATGATGATGAAGGAGTTTATTTGATAATAATTGTAAGGGAAAGGGTGATGATGACTTGATGAGGGGGTCTTAACAGAGGGAGTTCTCATTTGAGACTTTATTCAACAACAATACTTTGAATCTTCTCATAATTTAAGGTATTTAAGTAGTGACAAGTAGGTTATGCAGTCTACATTGAAATTTTTTTCTCTAAATTTTGGATTGAAATGTCTCGTAAATAACTGTATATTTGTGTTTAGCCTGGTTAACATTTGTGAATTGAAAATCCCAACAATTAAATAAAAATATAGTTCGTCCCTCATTGAGAAAAAGGCTCAGACGCACATTCCATTCTCAAAAAGCTTCTCCTCCTAAACAATAACTTAGTTACCAAACTGGAGCCATGAAGGAATGTCAGGGGTACAAATTCACTTGAAATCCTCAAAATCTTAAAAGTTCATCCGTCTAGGAATCCAAAATCCAATGACCCGGCTCTTTTGTGAGGAGACCTTCAACAACATTTTGTTATTTTTTTCATCCAAACTAAAGCAAATCGAATGAATGGAACTCACATAAGACCCAGAGACCCTTTTTTTCAAAGAAAGGTGAATTCAGAGCAATTACTAAATTTTAGGTTGGTTGGTTGAGGTAGGTAAAGGGAATCCCAAGGATGAAAATCTCTTGGTCTTGGTCCTGATCCCACTTCCCGGCTCATTGTTGTTTTTGTTATAAAGAGAGAGAGGGGAACGAACCTCTCAAGAATGAAAAAAGGAGACGGGTTTATGAGATCCTTGTCATGTTCGAAAATCGAAATCTTTCATTTTAGAGCCATGGGTCCTTCCACCATCACCATACCACCACCTTTTCCAATCTAGAAGGGTCCATGATGTTCCAATTTTTCTCTCAAAGGAAATCAAGATGAGAAAGGTTGAATTGAGCCCCTCACAAAGTCGGCTATTGTTATGAAAATTGATTTAGGAATGAGGGAAAAAATGTTTTTGAGGGTCGTCGGTCGAGACTTCCATTTTTTTACATTTTAAAAGAAAGAAATGAAGGAAGAAGGGGAAGAAGAAAGTCCTAGTTTTGCTCCAATATTTGATTCAAGAAGACTTTGTGTGAGGGCTTGGATATCTCTATGACCTGACCTATTGCCTGAGATTGTCTATAATTGATATAAGATATGAAGGTATAGTGAATTTGTGTTATATTGACTGTCTGTATGGCTTTCCGGATCCTTGGCCTTGGCCCTTAAATCAAAGTTCCTCGAATCATAAATGAAAACACTAAAGATTTTTCATCTCAAGATTCTTGGAACTAACAACTCATCTCTATAGGATTTGGGGTTATGTATATGCTATGGTTTTATATGGAGAGAGTCGGAGTTCTGAGTGAGTGCGGGAGCCAAGGTCTTTCAGAATTCTCACCAAAATATACTTTTGAGGATCCTTTCATTTATTTATTTATTTGCTCTGGTTCCCCTCACTCATCTTAACTGAAGGATTATGGTGGTTGATGTTAATGGGAGGGTGAGAAAAGGGTCAAGGGTTCAGAGGTAGGGTCTCAGGGACCTGTAAATCAACCTTGTTTAAAATAGAGCAATCCAAACTAATCGTAAAATCACATAATAATGCAGTTGGATCAATTTTTGAAAACAATTTGTTTCAATTATGAGAAGAGCATCCAATGATTTGGAAAGACTTTGAAGTTTTTTTTACTTATCTTTAGAGGTTAAACTTTAATTAATGTTTTAAAAGGCGTAGACCTAATTGTAATTTGTTTTTTCTTGTATTCTTTTAGGCACGAGAGTCTATGCTCCACCAGAATGGATTCGAAATGGAAGATACAACGGGAGAGCGGCCACAATTTGGTCTCTTGGGATTCTATTGTTTGACATGGTATGTGGAGACATTCCTTTCGAGAAAGATGACCAAATCCTCAAGGCTGAAGTCCAGTTCCGCAATCGACTTAGTCCTGGTAAGACCTAAAATCAAATCAATTCCTTAATGTAATTGTATATTTAATTAGAGGTATCAAATCAAAGTTTGTTGAGCAAGAATTACCACCCACACTTAATGCCTTATGGGAGCATCATTATGTACCACCCTCCATGATATAATTTTAGATGAATTAATAAAAAGTCCGTTGGACTTTGTAATAAACCATCTTACCGACGATTGAAGATAAGGCAGGTAATATACATACTAGCAAAATTTTCAATTTTGAGGCCACAAGGACGTTTCTAAATGACATGAACAACCAGGAAGACACAAAAAAGTTTGGTTCTATACAAATCATTTCTTTTGTTTACATTTTTCAATTATGGTTCAAACAGGAGGGAGGCGTAAGAATAGGTTGGGAAAAGATGTGCCATTTTTTTGTAAAAAGGATTTTGCATTATCCTGTGAGGGAGGATCATGTTAGTTTCAATTTTATTTTTTATTATGGTTGTCGTAACCATTATTTTTTGTGGTTCCATGCGCCTCATTGCACATACTGTTACTTATTTGATAGTTATCCGTCGGCACAGCTGTTCCTGGAGAACAAAAGTATCCTTTTGTATTTTTATAAACATGGGAGTAGAGTAGAGATATTTCGAGGTTATAGTGAGATCATTTCCGCATTTTATTTATAACCTAGCTCATGTTCACTCCTTTGAAGTTTGGAATTAGGACCAAACTATTTTTAAATTACGACCATCAAAAGCTTCATCCCTGTATATCCTATCCTATTCTCAGTCTTAAAAGATCATTCGAAATCCACCCTAACCTACTTTTTGAGCATTTCTAGAGACTCGATGAGTGGGAATAAAGGATGAGTTTATTAGGTCATTCCGGTGTGGATCAGTAATTTTAACTTTCAACACATAACTCCTTTCAAAGGACTTTCACCAAGAGAAAGGTTTTCAGTTTTAATGGGAATAGTAAAAATTGTAATGTCCTTTCAAATTTTGATTCGTATTTTATTTTATGATTGATGAAATCGAAATCATTGGAGTGAATTTTAGGATAGGACATAACTTGCATCATTCCTTCCATTCTACCTTTTTGAAATATCCATTAAATTCTTGTAATTTAGCAATTTTATTGAGCTCAGATTTTAAAAGTTTTTTACACTTTCCATTTTATTGAGTCTATCCAAGTCCATTGTTAGATTGATGAAAGTATTTAGCCGATCCGATGTAAAAATTCATTTATTCTATTTATTTATTTACTATCGTAAAGTACAAGTATGTGCACTCATGGTTGGATAGGTTTATGGATGAGGATGACCTTTAGGTTGAGGCAAGCTGAGCACGAACACCCCCATCCCCTCATCACGATACGACATCTAAAACATTCTAGCAGTATTTGACCCTGTGCTTCACCTTGGCTCTGTTTGAATCACCGCCCAACCTCGTATTCGTATCCCCCTTTAATTTTAATAGTATAATAAAATACATAACCAAATCTCAAAATCTTCTTTCCATTTGATGATGATGTGACAATGGTCCTTGTCCTCAAATTTTATTCCATCAACATTATTATTCTCGTGTAATAATTATTACTTGAAGATCTTGATATGCATATAATAATAATATGTATTTGATGGGTTGAGGAGAGGATAATGTTCTCATGAATTTATTTGTGGGGAAGCGGAAATTTAATTGGATTTTGACAGGGACTAATTTGTAATGTTGGTTTCCTCCTTAACCTCCGTGCCTATAGCCCTCTTCAGCCATCATGAGATAATACATTCGTATTCTCGACTTTTAGGTCATCATCATATAAGATGATCGGGGGAACTCCCCAAGTCGCTTGAACTATTCAAAACTGAAGTAGGAAGTAGGGAAAACCTTTGCTCAATAATCACCCTAGTGTTATTATTATTTTTATTAGGCAACATCTTCTAAACTTCCAAAACAAATGAGGTAAATGAAAAATACTCGTAGGAATGAAGAAAGCTAGGTAGGTTTTCTAGGATTTTAAAGGAAAGGAAATAAGAGATCCAATTACTTTTTTCCAAGATTTTTTTCCGGACTTCCGTATTCAAAGCTGTCCATGGACCTTGTAGAGATCTGTTTTATTCATTAATATATGTATTATTTTAAATTGAAAACCCCAAAGATTTAAAAGGGTGTGGATGGACGGGCTTCCGGTCTGGTTGTTGGTCCAAGTCTTGAAAACAAACTTTGATGAATTTTTACCTATAAAAAAGAAAACTCCAAGCTCTATGTTGCAGCATTTGATTTAAAATATAACTAATGTGAATTCTTCTCTGTTTTTTTTTCTTATAGAATGTGAGGAACTTATTCGTCATTGTCTAAGACTTCGAGCTGCAGATCGACCTCGTCTTGAGGA
>JAQIYE010000282.1:0-14186 GCA_034699765.1 Xenyllodes armatus
CTTTCCCATTACCTCATCCCCCCTTCCCATTACCTCATCCCCCCTTTCCCATTACCCCATCCCCCCTTCCCATTACCCCATCCCCCCTATCCCCCATATGAGTGATCTATGGGTGATCTATGGGTGATCTATGGGTGATCTGTGGGTGATCTAAACAAGTGATTTAACTATTTCCTTTCACCCCTTCGTTACACTCTGGGTTTAACAGTTTATTCTTTCTTAATCTCATAAGCATGTGTAATTAAAGTGATGGAAACTTCATACAGTTCTTTGGGTTAATGATTATATAATGATTTAACACATCCGAAATTGAAGCTGCTATACAACTTTTAAAATTTCCATTTTGTGTCTGAAACTTTCAGAATCACAAAACCCCAAAATCATTAAACGGACGATTTTCTCACCTTTCAAAATTTGGTCAAACCAAGTTTGTCAAAAATTCCATCCGTTAAAGGACTAAGCTTTCCAGTATAGATCTTCCAAAACTCCTTGTTTGTGGTTGAAATAAAATAGTAGGAAAATTATACCTATCAATGCCTCTTCAACACTCTAAATGACCACAAATTTAATTTACCATTAAAATTATTAAAACTAAACTACAATTGAGGGACCATACCGCTCCATCCACTCCTAACTAACTAACTAACTAACTGGAATTGAGATGGGATGAAATGAGATTGAAAGTTAAAGTTTTAGAGATCCTTTTGTTTGTGAACTTTTGTTGCAGCCGTCACTTCACTCTGTCTGTCTGTCGTCTTTCTTTCTAAAACTAAAATCAACTAACTGATCCAACAACAACAGGACAAAGACAAGGACTGAACCACGATCTTCCCCTCATCAACTCTTCTTCTCAACTACATGTTAACGCAATTTGGAAACGTAGAATTGCTGCTGACAACATTCTGGTGTGGCTGGTTTTTCTCGGTTTGACCCCATATGTAGGTAGTCCCTTTCCTCCGATTTTGATCTCTGTGTTGGCATTTACTTATATATACTTCCCCTGTACCCTTACCTCACTCATTCCCGAAATCATCATCATCTCCAAACCCCATTGTTGTATTAATATGTTCGACAGACGGAGACTTGAATTTTGAACCAGAAAAACAATTTTATTTGAAGGCTCGGGTCTATTATAGACTCGGAATTTACTCAAGTAATAAAAACCACATAATTGCCAGGTCTACGCCTAAAAAGTCCAAATAACAAAACCAATTAGGTGAATGTAACTTGAATTTACTAGCATTCATCAAGGTGTGATTTAAAAAATGATTGAATTAAAAAAAATGGGCACGGGCTTTTACAGTGGAAGGAAGGTCGTATCCGGCCTGACTACGCCACTGTTCCCGAAATACGATTGGTAGAGCCCGGTGCGGGTACCAGAAACAACCCGATGATGATGCTGAATTGTTGATGTAGTAAGAGCATTTCCAAATGTTCAAATACCCTAGTACCTTGTTTTTTTGGAGTCCCAAAGTCTAGGGTCCCTTAACGGACCCAAAGGCATTTTCCTGCTTGAGGAAAGGAAAGGGCCTGGGCACGAGACACGGAACAAAGGGATGAAATTTTGTTGTTTTTATTATTATGCTCTGCGAAGCATTTACCATTATGCATTCGCATTTTGTCCGTCTGTCTGTCAGAAAGCATGATAACATTTTAACGCTTTCGATTTTCGAACTCAAACTTCCAGAATAAATTCGTATTAGGAATAGGAAGTTTGAGTTTGAGAATCAGCATTCTAACATTAACGGTTCGCGTTTTATTACGCAATTTCGATCAAAAATCATCATCATCGCCATATATTCGGCATAGGGGTACCCTGACAACCTCATATGAAACTTATGTCATTCGACGTGTCTCATTGTGGCAAACACCATTCACATTGAGCGCTTTGACCTAGGGCATAATGTTTGACCTCTAGAGGTCACCAAAGATCAATTTTTTATTTCGTGCGTTTTCAAATGCAAAAATACGTAAAACGTTTACGGAAAGGGTTTTTACGCTCAAAATTACATTTGACCTTTGCGTGACCTCAATCAAAGGTCAAGTTCAAATGGGGCAAAGTGAGATTTCTTGCGTTTTCAATACAGAAATACATAAAACGTTTACGCAGAATTTTTTACGTTCAAAATTAAATTTGACCTTTGCGTGACCTCAATCAAAGGTCAAGGTCAATACAGATAACGTGTTTCCTTATCTCAGACCATTACCGCTTCTAGCGGTTTATTGATGTACAAAAGGTCTTTGAGAGAGCCCAAACTGAACCAAATCAATTGCATACATTTTTGACCCGAGCCGAGCTAGCCTTTGCACCTGGTCCTGGTCCAACAGAATAAAGTTCAGGGATAATGGATTCAACCCGGGACTGGATCCTAGGATATATACAGTAGCTTGATACTGAAGCCCGAAAAATTGCATAGTTAAGGATTCAAAACGACCTGGTCATTCCTGGCCCTTAACTTGATCACTTAAAATTCAAAGCGTAGCTTAATCAAACATTCCTTATATTCAGGGGTGGGCAAATTACATCACCCTCAAATCACACATTACAAATTACGTAAAAGTTTAAAAGTAATTTGAAATTACACATTACATTACAAATTCATGCTCAAATTACAAATTAAATTACTGTAATTCAATTACATTGTCTTTCTGAATTACAATTACAGGGAAAAAAACAAAAAATGTTCACTAAAAGCTCACAAATTTGGGTCTAAAATGATTCGAGAATATTTTTAAGTTGCTAAAATGTGCAAAAACAGTGATATTATTGAAGAAATTCCAAAATCATGACGAAAAACTTGCAACAACATGGCTCGAAAACGTATTTTTTTGGTTTTTTGGGGTAGAAATAGGTAAAAGTAATTTGTAAATGAAAATGAAGGAAAATTACTAATTACTTCTGGAATTTCACAAATTACAATTACAAATTACAATGTCTAAAAAATGTAATCATAATTACTGTAATGCCATTATGTAATTTGTAATTTAATTACATTTGTAATCTAATTACAAGTAATTTGCCCACCACTTACCGAGGCCACCATTGGTGACCTCGGTAAGTCAAAAAATTTCATTAATTTCAATTTCACCGGTTTTATTTTATTTTTGGGATATTATTATTAAAAATTATTGATTGATATAAAAACCTCTTGGTATATGTGCATGGAGTAGGATCGAATTGTGTGTGACCTTGAATGGACACGCGGATTATTTATGTGTATTTTGAAGTAGCTATTATTGATATTGATTGATGAGCCTATTTACAGATATTCTTATTATTTTCATCATTCATATTGTGAAATAAAACATTTAGCTAACAGACTTTGTTTTTGTTTTTGTTTTATGTGTGATTATAGTTAGTGGTTGCCTCAATTTGAAACTGGGCTGTGGACTGGACTGGAGAGAACGTACCAAAAGTGAAAGGATAGTTTTGCTTATTTCTCATCAGCATTCAGAGACACTTGATAGCCGATAGCCACACGCTCGCGCTCATTGGATTGGATTTCATTTTTAAGTACAAGGGAGCCCTGCCTGGAACACCACCACCATCATCGAATTTTTTTGCTACAAACAAATAAAGTATAGACATCGAATTGATGTGAAGCAGAAATGGCAGCTTTAAAGTAAAAGTTTCCCTGTTCAAGTTTTGATATTATCGGATATCATCATTTCTTCAAGAAGGGAGCTTTACAAAGCGTCCAAGTGTGAGTTACTGCTCAACCCAAAAATAATATCAACATCAACCCCAATTTTTGCGTGTACAGTCTATTAAGTCGTAAACAATGGAAATGAACGTCGTTGAAGACACACCCCCCCCCCCTTCTCGCCCTAGCCCAAATAGGGCTCTCGGACCCATGTCATCAAAATTCCAGGTATACCAAATTTTTTTTGTATTTTTTTGTATTATGTGGAAATCAATGTCAATTGATGACGACGGGTCGATGACACTGAAAATGCATTGGTGTGGTTATGTGGTAAAAAGTCTTTATTTATTTAGTCTAGTATTTGTGATCAATGGGCAAATGCACTAGTACATATACATATCCATCAAGATCATAGCAGGATTCAAGGAATCAGGAAGATGATGCCGTTCTTGATTATTTTAATTTTGTGTGCACAAACAAACTATCAAATAGTTTGTTCGGGACATTGATTTTAAAATCATAATGTAAATGTTTTTACTAATCTGCCAATTTCATAAATCATATGGTTAATAAGGTTAATCTCATTACCTTAATTAGCTTAATGAGTTTAAGAAGGTACTGGCATTGTTAGGTTAGGAGGAATAGTACAACTATAGCATATGAAAACACAAATATTTACTGAGGACTATGGATTCTGATTTAGTTCGGGTTTCGGCTTCCATTAAATTTAATAAATGATTTATACATATAAAAGGTGTTGATTTTGATATCCATGCACACCCCAACCCCCGCAAAGAGTTAACGAGATACCAACATCGGAAATAGCTTCTTTTTTTTGAAGTTCCAGTCTTAGAGTGGAAGAGGACCAAAGGTCAAGTTAGAATAGTCAAGGAAAACATTTATTTTATTTTAAGACTAAATGCAGATAAAATTATTATGATGATCCGAAAAAAACTGTCATAAATCATATAATCTGTGGAGCATATCAAAACATTTTTGGCACAAATTAAATGAATCCGTAAAAACCTCCCCTCAAATCTGTAATAGTCAGGGTAGTTATATGAAAAATGACCTTTGAACATGAATGTGGTTTGACCTGATTCAATCTAGTAACAAAAGAGTGAAAAAATCGAATGGATCTTTTTGTGATCAAATTATTCCATAAGTCTTTTGTGTATTTTTGGTTCAATATTTTGGAGAAACAATATGACACTTTGGTTTTATGATTTTTTAACTTATTACATAGAATATTTTTTTATACAAAAATAGCTAGAAGTTTAGCCCTGGGCCCTGGATCCACACTATCATCGTCCTTTTCCTACTGTACCATATGTCATGTCATATCATTATTATCCATCAAAAATTTGCACAACTAATAACTATACAAAACTCTGATTAAAAATACAGTTAGTTAAATATTTACCATTCTCCAGGCACGTTGTTAGTTACACGAACTAACTAAAAAATAAATATAGAAACTCCTACACGTATCTCAACTAAAGGGTTTATGTGCAAATAAATAATAACAATTGAGAGTTCCCTTGCTGGGTTGGGAAATGCTAGTGTTGTACTAGCTATCTAAATATCAAGTTCAATGAGATCCAGTGCACTAGGTGGAACACTATGGATTTTAAGTAGAATGAATGAAAAAGTATATGAATGGATTAGATTTAGTTTAGTTTGCATTTTAAGCAACTTAACTACGGTATTATAGAAATAATTTAATTATTGGTAAGATATATAAGTTATTAAGAAGCCATGTCCCATGTCATCTGGTACACTGGAATATTTCCCCTTCCCTCATCATTCATGACCTGACCTGAGCTGATTGAGCACAATTTTGATATCATATTGAGATTTCAGTTTTTTGTATTTTAAAAAAAAAATTTGACACTACTTAAAGGTTCAGGCCTGGAATAACTTCCATTCAGTTCATCTCGATTCAAAACAAGGCTTATATGTCCATACTAGTCGTGGGTTTTGAAACAAATACCCCTTCCTTGCATTAGTTAAGTTAGGAATCAGAGTTAATAGTTAATTTACCAATCTTGTTGTCGAGCTCCTTTAAAATGGGGATGAATTTGAAAAATAAACATTCCAGAGCCCAAGAGGATTTACTATCAATGAACATTTATCAGTTTAGTATTTGTGGACTTTGACGTTTAAAGGCTTTTGTTTGTAGTTGAGCCCAACAAAAAGGAGTTAAAAGTTTAGTTTATTTAATTATTGGATGTTTTCTTAAATTAGATCAAATGAGTTTAAATTTTTGAGGATTTAAGAAGACGCTTGACTTTGAGGTTTTTGACTAGAGAATTCAGTTAGGTTTTTAGTCTCGTAAGATCTTTTGGTAATTTAAAGGAAGAATTGAGACGAAGAGGGTCCTCAATCTGATTAATTGCTATTATTAATTATATTAATCGTAATTTTAAGAAATTGCTGGAAAGTTTAGTTTCATTTGACTTGACCTGAGCTTGAGATTTAAAGTTGTGTGCTGTGTCGGTTTGTGTTATTTTTATCATGAACTCACCATCAGTACCAGCCCCTGACCATCCATCTGGAAGTCATCTTTTCAAAACAATGGCCCTTGTCAAGGTACTTGTATAAATAAAGGTCATGTCAATAGCATTGGCATATTTATTAATTGACAACCCAAACGTTGCGATTAGTACTTATATATTAACTATATTTGGTGAAACAGTCTCAAATCACAAAACTTTTCGAATTAGTTAGAGTTCTAGTCTCAGGCAGACTCGAGTCCCAACGTCCCAAGGGACCGTGAGTGAAGAGTGACTCTGTCCAAGTCCTCGATTTTGAGTCTTTGAGACTTGATGGATCCAAAAAGTGGATGGCAGTATTAAGTTTTGATATTTGTTTTCAGACGAAAGAAAAGAATAAATCGTTCGAATCCACGTGTTTAGCCAAATGTACAAGGTTTAATTAATTTTTAATTATATTTCAATTACATAATGTTTAATTGAGTGGTGGTCGATCGAAAGTAATCATAATAACTAAAATCCCAGACTATGTAGACACTCTCCTTGAAAAAATACTGTTTTACGATCAGCTTATCTATGACAAGAGACAAAGTAATGAGACGTTTGACAGGTTATTTTACGTGTTTACTTTTTTGGTAAATGACGATAATGATAAATATGAAATTGAGTTAGTTGATCTTAAGGACTTTTGTCCTGAAAATTACTAACAACTTGTTTGAGATTAAATTTAACTCATTTTGGAAGTAAACAAACAAACAAAATTTATATTTCATAAACGTTTACGATATTGATGGTTGTAATTTATTTTGTATAAAAGCCCTCAATAGTCCTCTT
This sequence comes from Xenyllodes armatus, assembly GCA_034699765.1. Taxonomy (NCBI): domain Eukaryota; kingdom Metazoa; phylum Arthropoda; class Collembola; order Poduromorpha; family Odontellidae; genus Xenyllodes; species Xenyllodes armatus. Next base: position 6,974 of record JAQIYE010000282.1, read on the forward strand.
ACGTTAGATCTTTTGTTGAGTCCCATTTTATTTTTAATTAATTTCTTTTAAATACTTAAACTTCCATTTTAAAAATATTTTTAGGTAAAGGATCGAAGGGGACATCGAGGTTTTGAAGGATCCTTATACCCCGACCACAAAACTTCCAAAATCAAATCTGTCCGTTTTCATCCATATGAAGCTCAAGAATCAGGTAGATCTGGGTAAGTACAATCTCAAGAATCTCAACAATAAATTTTATTTCTGAATCTGAATTTGTTGTTGAAAAGTTATTGAACAATTTTAATATAACTATTTTTTTAAATATTAGGTACAACCTTGCTCATCTTCATCTTCGACGCCCACGTCCTACTAAGGGACCTGTTGAGACTCCAATTGATCTTTCAAAGTCCTCAACTACTCAATACAATTGCCATAACTTACCACCTCCGCCTACTCCTCTAGCCAAGTCAGGGTCCAAACTACTAATAAAAATGGACCAACAACAACCCGGAAGAAATAATGACAATGGACCATATTCAGGAGAGCATGGACATGGACCCTATGGGATCCCTCCTGGTGACCCACCACCACCACCTCATTATCATGATGCTCAACATCATCAATACGCTCAAGCTTATTACACGACTAACTCGACAACAGCGACTCATTACTTAAATTCAACCCATGAATTATTATTACCTCATCCTCCCCCTCATAGGTCATCTTCTGGGATCCATCATCCTCATCAATACGTCCATCAACCCTTTGGACCACCCCGACAACGACAACCACCCTACCTTGATGAATTCTCGATCATTCACCCTTACTTAGCATCAGGGTTTGTTGATCGATCTCCATTATATTTTAATAACTCAACTTTACTCCATTCCCAACAACCCCAACCCCAACCCCACCAAAGTCATCAATTTTATGGAAATGGAAGAGAGACGTCTCAAAATTTGAGCTGTGAAACAAGTCGATCATGTAGCCCACTGAATGTAGAGTCTTCTAGTCCTAAATTACCTGGTCCTTCTTCTAGCTCACGCCCAACCATGGATGATCGGTAAAGAAAGGATTCAAGGATTTATGAATTATGAATTCCACAAGATATAATTTTTGATTTTTGTAGGGGTCAGGAGAGACTTCTAAAAATTCAAGATGGGAAGATTTGTAGAGTTTGTTCAGCCAAAGCACTTGGGAACAATTTCAATGCGGTGACATGTGAATCCTGCAAGGCATTTTTTAGACGAAATGCTCTAAGGACTAAGGTAATTTTTTTGAGAGGGTTTAGAATGTAATTTATTAATTAAGTAATTCTCAGGCTTGAGGCAAGGGGATGGATGTGTACTTTTTGTATTTATATACGTTGTTTACAGGAATTGTTGTGTTCATTCAACTGTACGTGCGATGTCAATAAGAACACAAGGAGGTTCTGTCCAAAATGCCGTCTCACAAAATGTTTTAGTATTGGGATGAAAAAAGAATGGATTATGACAGATGCTGAGAAAAAGTTAAAAAAAGATAAAATCGAATTAAATCGCCTTAAACGTCAAAACTCTGAGGCTTCACACCATTCTACAAAGTCCACTTGTTTAAATGACAAGCAAACAGATGGTTTATCATCCAGTGGATCCCCAGCTCAAAATATGACCCATCGTCATGACCCATACAAATCTAATGGATTTGAAAAATCAAGAGCTCCTGAGTCTCAGAGTGTGGAACACATGGAAGTCCCTCAAGAGGATCCAAGGTCAATGGTATACAAATATGAATCTAGCCAAAGGTTATTGAGTCGGGACGTGATGCCACCGTTAGGATTACTAACAACAGCAACAACTAGGAGTCCTCCAAAGGGTCACGTTGGGACGATAAGAGGGGTTGGAACCCATCTTGGTAACTCCTCTTGGACAACTTCATCTGACCTTAGGGGATCATCATCATCATCCATTGGTTCAAATAGTATGAATATAAGTCCATACTGGAGAGACCCTCAGGTAAGAGGGAATTTGAATTCAATTAAAAATTATCTACTAGTAGCTTAAAACTATTGATTTAAAAAAAATCCCATTCTCCTTTATCTTCAATTAGGCATCAAGTTCTCGCTCAACTACTAAAATTCCCAAACACTCAACTACTATTACATCTCAACAACTGAGCCCTTATGCTCGTTCAAGTCAGTCATTGATGATGGGTCATTGGAGCGGTAGTAGGAGTAAACCCTATGTTTCGACCATCAGTACATGCTCATCAGTACTTCATAGTTATGAGAGTCCAATTCATTACCACAATTCTCCAAGCTCGACTCGGACAAGTCTGAGTCCGATCAGTCTTCATTCCCCTTCTCAAAGTAAGTTGTACCTTTGTTGATTAGTTGATTTTATTTGAGACTTTATTTTTCCTAATTATTATTATTATTACTTGTTTTTTTTTATTGACCCCAAGGTTCTCCATCAACCTCAGTCCCAACCATTGACTCAGGTTATCAGAGTCCCAAGGAAAATTCTTTTGTTTTTCCTGGAGGGAGCATGTCATCTCGTCAAGCATCTCCACAAAAGGGTAAATCCTTTTATTCCTTTTAGACAAATTGTCTTTGCCAATTAAACTATGGATTTTTTTTACAAAATAAAAAATTCAGCAATTAATCTTGAGATCTATTTTACGTTAACAGCCAAAGATAAGGATGGAAATGATGATGGAGCTGGATCCGAAGGACCTGATCAAGAAATTCCAAACCCAACGTCTAGTTCTTGTATTATAGAGTCTGGATGTAAAGAGCTTATCCCAGTCCGTGGTCCACCACCACCACTACCACTATCGTTGACCCTCAATCTCAATCCAATAAACCCCATTGTAAATGTAGGGATCACATCAGAATATAATGCTTGTGCTGGAGGTTGGGATCCTACGCTTGGGTCTTTATCTAGTAATTCACCAAGACTCAATCCCTTAGAACTTCATAAACTCAGTGAACTTATAAAAGCAGTTCAAACTCTTTATGAACCCCTTGATACAGTATTTGGACCCATGTCAATTGCCGTGAGTGACTTTCTCCAATTTGGATTCATGTTTAAATGTTTTATTACTATATTGTATTATTTGTAAAAAATCCCAAAAATTTTCCTTGTGTAGGACATTGCGGATCCATCCTTGTTGGATGTAATCAATTTAACAGAGTTTGCCATCAAGCGTCTCATTGAAATGTCAAAGGAAATCAGTGGTTTCAAAAACATTTGTCGAGAAGACCAAATTGCTCTCCTCAAGGGTGGTTGTGTAGAATTGATGATTCTGAGAAGTGTCATCAGCTATGATCCTCGACGTGATGCATGGATTGTGAGTATTTACCAATACTAATAAAAAATATATAAAAATATTATAAACTAATCTTGAATTCAGATGATTTCTCATAATTAACAATTTTTCCATTTAATTGTTCAATCCTGATTTATTTGTTGATTCATTATTAATTGTAATTCGAATAGGTCCCTTATACTAAACCTCTGTCAATTCCAATTGAAATTATGAAGGAGGCTCGAGAGGATTTATATGAGGAACACTCTCAATTTTTACATTCCTTCAAACTTGAATGGCGAACTAATGAAAATATCATAACCATCCTCTGTGCCATTTCATTATTCACTCCAACTAGACTCCATGTGGTGAGCTTTAAATTTTAATGTTAAACCTCAATCTTAATTAACTCAACCACACAACATTTTTTTTAAATGATCCGTATCCTTTTAATCTTTATACAGATTTATCCAGAGGTCATCAAACTTGAGCAGGACTTTTATTATTACTTGCTCCGAAGGTATTTGGAATCAATTTATCCAAATTCGGATGAGGCTCATTCAGCATACCATGGACTTATTAAAATAATTGCTGAACTTCATCATTTACATAAAAATCATCTTGGAGTGTTTCTTAATTTGAGTCCCGTGGATGTTAAACCATTCTTAGTCGAGCTCTTTGACTTAACCGTAAAGTTGAAATAAGCCAAAAAAAAATTGGAGAATCATCTCATTCAAAACAAATGGTTTAGACAAATGTTCTGTGTTATCTCTAAACAGGGTAAAATGAGCTTAAAAAAGTAATTGTATTAGGTAAAATAATGTGACTCTTGTTTTTTGGTGTTAATTTCTTCATATATATAACTTATTGGAGAGGTCAGGGTGGAGGTAAGACAAAGGAACAGTCCAGGCTCAAATACTCATGGAAAGATGATTTAATTGAAGGTGGATTTTTAAATGTATTTCTAATATAGTATAAATTGTCTACTTACTAGTCTAAGTATTCAAAAATCGTACTCGTGTGTTGAATATTTAATTGTCCTGTGATGTAAAATTAGTGTAACTCAAAATCCTTTCCAAAGACCCAGAGGTGCTAAATAACTTATATATATATATTGTTCCCTTTAAAAAATTAATATGATCCAATAATGATTTGTTCAGTCTTTGAACTGAAATCAACTTTTGGATGGAACCAATATAATTTCTTAAAAGATTTTTAAAAAGTTCAATTTTAAAAGGTCCAATCAAGATTAAATCCAACACTGACCACCCTTTAATTGGGACCCAAAAGGTAGATTCACTGGAATGGAGTAAGTAAAGTCTGAGAAATTATGTTTTTTAAAGTTAATTTTACGTTATACGTTCGAAACAAAAACCAAAAAAGTCAAAGATGAGCTATGAGTAACCTTAAAAGACGATGATGTCAACGGAATTATTTATTTACTGGTGTGGTGACATATTTTTATGAATTAATACGTGTATACGTTCGTACGTAAATGTCTGTGTAGTAGGGAAACGATATAGGCCCTTGTAATTATAAAGTCCTGGTGTACCCTTTGTTAGTAGTTAGTAGAATATAGTTGTTATTATTAAATCGTTGTTGTGAACCGTGTTAATGTACCTTAAACTTGTCTGTGGTTTCACACATCAATTTTATTATATTTTTTTGTCTAAATGTGATAAAATCTCATGTATCATTCGCTCATAGGACGAGAAGAAAGAAATGTTTTTTTTAAATGTTGATGTAATTTTAAGTGTTAGTTATTTGTCGTATCGTATAATTAATTAAAATCAATTAGATCTTGATGTTATATATATGTCGGTACCTTGATGTCAAAAAGAAAACGTATTTATTTATATTTATTTTTAGTTGAATTAATGAAAAAATGTATTAGTTACTTTATGAAATTTTAGTTCATTTTGAAAGTTTAGTCGAAAGTCATTTTTCGAGATCCGAGGTCCTTGAAAAAATAATAGTGTTTGTTTATGTTCAGATTCAGAACAATGATTACTTTTTTTTAAAAATGCATACGAGTTATATTTTCATCTTGTCCAAATATATTTTCGAGTAAATTCTTTCAATTTAACATTCATTTGTTCCTAAACCAGTATTTGTTTGCTTGAATGACAAACACGGGCATGAAAATCAATCAGAAATTTCAATCAAAAAGAAATTTACCCGTTTCATATTCCCCTTGAGACCACAAACAGATCGATTCAAAAATGATATTAAACCTAAGATTCCTTATAGTAATTTTAGGTCAAAGCTCTTCTGGGACCATCATGACCCCAACAACAGCATCTAATTTTGACGGTTTAGGTGACTGGTTGGCCCAATTCCATGGATGCTATTTGGATCTGTACCAATTAGAACAAGATGGATTATGGAATTTTATTTCTCTCATTGAATCTCCAATTCGAATCTTTAAAGAGTCCATCAATGTTTCCAAAGAATATTTTGATAAGTTGGGGTCAAATTCATTCCTGGTTCCTTGGATCCTCATGTCATATTTAGTCGAGGAAGTCAGCCAAAGGGTTAGGGACCTCCGACGTCCTCTTTCATCAAAAGACAACCCTTTCATGCATGTCATAAAAGCATTGGACTAACAAATAGTGTTGATGGACTTCTTATCTTCAGTAAATACCTCCTGACCTTTCATAATGTTCAAGATGTCATTTTTAATGGGATGAGTCAAGTGACCCTCTTGACCCAGAAAGCCCTGACCTTCCCACCATTTGTCTCAATTTTAGGATTCACCTTGAGGAAGGATGCTCCAGGTCTATTTATATGGTTGGTCAAACCATACGGATGAGATTCATCAATTGGTCATAGGTGACCTTCAGATCCTTAGGAGGCTCTGAGGCCACCTTTAATCGTAAAGAAATAATCATTTTGAATCATGGAAGGGCCGTAATTCAGAAGGTCCAAGGTGACCTTGTGACCCGTACTCTTCTCCATCCTGACCTCAACGTCTATATAATGAATTATGTCCCTGTCTTCAAAACCCTCATGGAGACCCACAGGACTAACAATACTATGATTGTTTACAATGTAATGGATTGAGGTCAAAGGTTCAAATTAATTAGGATGATCCCGAAAAAATATCTATTAAGGGATCGAGCAGACTTCAATCCAATCCATCTCGTCATCCCAATTTTATTTGATGGTTATATGACCATGGCCCTGATTCTGACCTAAAATCTTCAATTATTATAACCCAACCTCCTGAAGTCAGAATTTCAATAGAATTTATTATTGAGGGAGGGTGATGTCGACGGTAAGTCACTTGATCATCCTCAAATCATTCAATTTGGCCAAGAAGCCTTTAGTTTCATTACTTGTGATGGGATTGGATCCGACATATCGATTTTGAACCTATTTGAACCTATTTGACCTTCAGATATGGTTCTTGACCCTCTGTACCATTGTGACCATTTGGAGTATCCCTGACCTGGAGTTATGTATCTGGGATCAATTATGACCTTAGTTGGTCAGGAGTATGGATCAAATATTTTCTTACCACTCTAGAAACCTTGGGTCATTTGGCACTTGAAGAAGGAAAAATTAATTTGATTGAGTTCAGGGTCAATAAGGGCCCAAAACAAAAGCCCTTGTCCAAAGTGTCATCATTTTCATATTTTTAATCCTGTGTAATGCTTGCAAAGGCGTCATTACAAGGAAAATTGTATTTCCACCTCAAGAGACAATCCCATGCGTCACTTTTAGTCAACTGACATCATCTCTCAATCCTTTCACAACCAGCGTATCGAGGTCATGGAGTTTTGGTTCGACGGACCAAAAGGTCACCCTCGAGTTCTACCACTAAACATAATAGTACCTAATAGTACCTAATAGTACATAATAGTAACTAAATTAAATGACAATTCTCCCTCATCTAACTCAGCGGAGGATTTGACTGACAATCCTGTGCTGCTAACTATTT
>JAQIYE010000283.1:0-14185 GCA_034699765.1 Xenyllodes armatus
ATGGTACTCCAAATGGCAACAAAAAAGGCCAGGTTGTTGATCGGTCGCAGCTTGCCACCGCAGGAGGCAAGTTTTTTACCATGGCGACCCTGATCAAAGGTCAACCCTTTGATTTCTAGAGGTCACGGAAGGTCATAATTTAAAAGTCAAAATATGAGTATAGTGTCATTAGATATGGGTGAGGGGATCTTGTTATGGTATGGGGTTGCTGATTTTGACCTCAGGACTACCGGAAGTAACCCCATGACTTCCGGAAGTGATCCTTTCCATTTTAAAATTTCCCATCAATGCAACCCATTATTATATCCGTCTAAAGGGTTTATTGTGATTGTGAACACATTAAAATGTCAAATCAAGGTTATAAAATATTTTGTATACTTCAAATGGCAAAAACATATAATAAAACTATCCAAACAATAATTCAGTAGTTCTACAACCTGTATTTCGTACAATCAGTCGAGAATTATTGAGAATTTAAAGACTCCGAAGTTGAATTTGGCGAAATTGAGATTTGGCTCAACATTACTGAAAATATTAACATCTATATTTAGACAGCCAAAAATTTGTCATTCGTTCCGTTGATAATTTAAGAATTTCTTGGAACAATTCGAGTCCTCTTATGTTGATGCATAATTCTTGATAAAACCGGTAACTACTTTTTAGTAAAATCTCAACGTGTATTTGATCATTCCATCTCTAGAGTCTAGTGGAGGAGTATACAGTAAAACTTGTAAAAACAATTTGTGAAATGATTACATTGAATATTGCATCTGGTAGAAGCATATGTAAATTAATTTTTTTGACATTGAAACCACTCTTTGCAATAATGTGTTTTTTCTAAATGGCGTGTTTTAAGTTGAAATTTTCAATACTCTGGCTCTACTTGTTGGATTTTGGGTAGCTTGTAGAATACAAATTTTTATGAATATTAAACATATTTTTCCATTGAGCTAATATTTTCTAAAATTTGCATAATTTTTCGTTCATACATTAACCAAAATGCTGGTTTTTAGTTGAAATTGAAAAAACAAGTTGACCTCTAAAGCATATTCCAAAGAAATGATGCGGAGATTTTGCAAAAATTTGGTTATTAAAACGAACGCCGAGACCCAATTTTCCTCCAATTTAATTTCTTCCGCGAAGCTAAACTCTCAACATGAATCAAGGTCACCAAAAACGTCTACCATTTTGGTTTAAAGTCGGGGTTGGGTCCATACTCATCCTCCATGTCCTTACTCATTCCGTCAACTCTGAAAAAGTCCCTCTTCAACCTGGACAGAGTCGACTGTCCATTGCTCCAACTACTTCCGACGACACACACTCGCAAACTCTGCCATGGGTTATCACAAAAGTAACCATAGGCAGTGATGATATTAAAAAGGACAAAGACCCTTCTAATCCTGAAGAAGCTAACAATAATGACCCTAGTCTTGCAGATACCTTTACATTCCAATTCGTCGAGGACCCTGAAGCTCAGGTACACGTACTGCATGATAAATCATGAATTTTCCAATGGCTGTCTGAAAAAAAAAGATTTTAACTTTTCGATTTAGGAAATCATCATGATAAGTCTGAAGGCAAAGGGAGAATCAGAAACCTCGGGTTTAGTAGGCCAGGTAGATGTTCCACGAGAGATGCTTCCGTTTCTTCAAGAAGCCACTGTGATTTGCGACAATTGCGACGGAATTCCAGGCCTCACGGTTAGGTTCATAGTCGAGCTACCAGAAGACGACGATGCTACTTTAGCACCATCCGTTTCATCCTCACGTTTAAGTGTTGAAGGACTACAGGGTAGGTTTCATATCTTTATTGTGACCCATCATGCTATCCTATAACATTATTTAATACATAAATCATTCTAATTTTTTACAAGTTGATGAGAAAAACTTTTGCCTTGAGATTACGGTAAAAAATGGGTGGAATCCTGAATTTGTTGCACTGGTTACCCTTCCAGACTGGGGACAAAATAAGCTTCCTGGTGAACAATGGTCCCTTGACCCAGATAATGTTGAACAACAAAAATTATCTGTAAAGGAAGTCCCAGGGCAGGAGAAGGGCAGCACCACTTTTCTTTTAGATAACATTGTGTACTATGGAATAGCTGATCATCGTGTAAGGCAGGATGAGCGCTATAGCTATTTAGTTTGACCTTTACCGTAAATCATGCTTTCCAACCCATCCTACTTTTTATTTATTTATTCATAGCCAATTAAAATATCGTTCCACAATGGACAAGACGAAATTGGTAAGCTGGAGCACGAGTACAGTGTTGTGAAGTTACTTATGAGGAGAAAAAGGGTGAGTACTTAATTGCTTTTACGTTGTATGTACTGAATGTACTGGTATAATTTGTGCTACGACTCCAGTTAAACTGATCTTAATCTATGGTTTAAAAATCGTTTTATATAGAAAGCCAAAGTACAAATACAAGTTTCTGACACTGATACCGAAATGTATGAGTTAATAATCAAAACAATAGTAGGAACAGGAACCAATAAAATGAGTTATCTGACCATTGGTGGACCTCAGGGTGGATTTTCGGATCCTGGGGCACGTCGTCTCATAAACCCATTAGGACAAACTGCTAAATTATTTGGTTGGGGAACTCATCCAATTTGGCCTACTATGACCTTTACAAATAATGATTTTGACCCTCAAAGTACTGGAATTCACTTTTCTGTTGAAATTGGTTCTGGTGATGACTTTACGACCGAGGAAGCGGGACTAACAGTCTCTTCTTGGGAAACTTTAAGCTCTAAAGATCCTTCAAAGGCTCAATCTCCTCCGACTGGTGATCTGCAATATAGTACTTGTTCGAGTCACCCAGCAATGAAATATCTTCAACGAAAAGATGTCCTTTTGGTCCCTACCTTTCATGATTACCTTCGAATCACTGAACCAACCCCTCGCTCCTTTCTCGACAAACTTGGATCACTGAAATCGCCTTCCTCATCTCAAAATGCAGTGCCAGAATCATCTGATTTGACCTCAAATGGAGTAGACTCGACAACCCAAACAAATGAAAGTCCTAACAGGAAAATGGCTGAATATATGATTACATCTGTGGCCAAATTCCTTGGACCTATCGCACGTAATGGCCTTTACTTTAGAACTGGTTCTAACGATTTCAACCGTCTAAAGTCCTTTGCACGGAAGTTTGACTCTGTAACCAACCAGCTCAAGTTTAAAAATTCCGCGACTCTGATTGAATCAATTTATGGAGGTAATGGATTAAAATTACCATTGAAAATCCTGCCATCCACGATTGAACTTTATAAAATAATGGTACTTTAATTAATAAATTTTGGACAGCGAATCTCCCTGAAAAAGATGTTCCTGTTCCTACTGATGACGCGGAATCTTTTAATGGCCAAGACGTGGTTAATATGGCCTTATACACCCGGCCGATAATAGGCTACATTACTGATCGGGCAACCTCATTTGCGACCAAGGTTGCCACAACCCTAAATAACTTAGCAGATGCAGCCACGAAAATTGGAAGGGCTCTTAATCTTCATCTTATAGCAAGTGAAACTGATACCGAAGGAAAGGTCAAAGATCTTAAATCCCTTTTCCCAGATTCGTCCTTCATTGTATTTGACTTTGAAAAAGGAGCTGATAACAGTAAACTAAATGATCTGGATCAAGTCTTCATTATTCGTGAGACTATATATACACAAAACATTTATTAGTGTTCATTATAAATACTTAATTGAGGTTCCTTTGTTTTAAGTTTTAGCCTTAAACGTTTTATTTTTATTAATTTTTAAATACAGCTGTCCCCGATGTTGTTAAAAAGGTATTTCCTGATCTTGGTGAGGATGAGCCTGAAAGTGTGGTACGGGACACAGAATCAGATGAAATGTACCATTCTTTCATGGTTGCTATTATGAATTTGGTTGTGGGACGAATTGAGATGGCAGTGGCTAGGCATGGTGAAAAATGGCGAGAATTTGTTAAACTCGATAAGCTGAAAAGAAAACGAAGTGAGGCAAACCTGTAGTTTCTGAATCGAAACTGGCCAGACCACCAAAGATGCGGAATAAAAGAGAGATGGTTGATTATGAATGTTAATTGATTCGAAAATTGTTTAAACCCTTCCAAATTTTAAGCCCAAAAATGTATTCCGGAATTTCAGAAATATTAGAATAAAAGTTACATTGCACGCCCATTCATTTCCAGCCACTGTCCACAAGAATTTGGGAAACTTTTCCACTTTGGTCCACTGGAATTTGCAGAAAAAGACTTTCGTGAAGGTGGAATGGATTTTTATCTTTCGATTTTGCAAAAAAAAATATTATTTTTTCATGTCATTTCGATTACGCCTCAAAAATTTAATTTTTTGTCTGCTAAAAAAAGTAAAAATATGCCAATTTCTATTCTGTGTGGACCCATTTTACCTCAACCACCAAAATGTTACTGGGTATTAATTGGCCGAAAATTCTACCCAAAAGAAATCGAAAATTAAGCTAGACTCAATTATTGTAATAAAAGGACGGGGGCGGGGTATATAATACTTTATATCTCATTCCCACAGATTCTGTCTACACGTATTTTAACACCTAATTGTGTTCAAAATGGACATTTATGAAATAATTTGTAAATTGTACAAATAAACGTTTTAGCCTTAAAGTCAGAAGTCCAAAAAATCTAGTTTTGAATTTGAGTCTCAAACTCTCGCCAACAACCCAAATAAATGTCGTTCTATCGGCTCAAGGTCAGAGTTACGTATAGAATACAAGTGAAACGTCATACCGAACGCTACACTGGCATTCAAGCTTCACAAGTGCAATGTACTAATTAGATCTTTTCTTTGTTCAGTGGCTCAAAAGTTTCAAAATCCAGCCTCAAAAGATGGGTATTGTGAAATGAAAAAAAATGCATTTCGGATTTCTTGTTTCATTTCATTTTGACTCAACATCCATTTCATTTTGACCTATTTCATTCCAAATTTACATTTCATTTTGGTCAAAATGAAATGGAATGAAATGAAAAAACCATTTCATTTTGAAATGAAACCAGCACTACCTTTACCTTACCTTCAAAGAAGGAATACCATCACTGTCCCTATCTTTCATGACAATCTTAATTAGATTAAGTCCACTCAAAGAAGTTGCCCCCAGCCCAGATCTAATCTGGAAGAAAGTGGATATTTAGATGACTTCGAAAAATTAAATTGATTCTGACTCTAAATCAGTTCAAACAATTGCAACTTCATGTCGCGAAATTCAGTGAGGCTACTATGTCCGATACTGACACTAAATCCCTGATCGATGAAAGACATGGTAAAATTGCTGGACTTTTGATTAGACGGATGGCACATCTAATCTCCTTGATCCCCTCGCACCTAATGGTGTCTATTTGAGACACGGTTCAAACAATTTAAACTATACAGACATACTTTGAAAACTTTAAAGATGAAGAGTTTGTTAATGCAAGTTCGATACTTGAAGCAGTCTATGGAGGTATAAACAAATATGACCCAAGCTCAAAACCCAAATTCATTTGTAAAATTGGACTAACTAATAAACATTTTATTTTATTTTTCAGTGGATAAAGATGAATTACTTAAGACTCGGCGGTGTGAAACCAATGCACATATTCGGTATTAAATAGAGAGCGCCCAAAGGCACTCCAGCCTCATGGAGTAGGATTGGCTGTAAACAAGTTTGGAGAGACGTTGTTCCAAGTTGTACAGACCATTATGAAGAGTATCCTAACAATAGACCCTAACATCCATATTGTTACCAGCAGCCGCAATAGCCCGAAAAGGTCAAGGGTTTACTTGCCGTTTATTCATATGCTTCCCTGATTATATTCGACTTTGAAGAAAAGGAAAGTAGTCATCTAAAATGATCCGGATCGAGTTCTCATCATTCGCAAGCATATAAACTGTTAAAAACAGGTGTAACAATGGGGCGAAATGAAATAGTCAAATCACTGTTTTTTACATCACCCATAGATCACGCACGAGTCACACATAGATCACTCATATATCACGCATAGGGCACACATAGATCACCCATCTGTTACCCCTTGCTCATCCCTCAGCCCAAGGATAATAGATAGTTATAGTGTATAAGAGGTTGCGCAGATCTTTGTTTACATGGTTGCTAAGCGATCTGTGACGTCACTATTCGTGCAGAATTTTGAGCTAAAATGGGAAATCTGAGGCAAAATTTCGAACTTTGACTAATATCGGTACAATGATATTTTAACTTTATTGCATTTTAAACATTCCTTGATTGAGATAAATTCATTTAGGTCTGTATATACTACATAATCATACTTTATATCATACATTTTTTGAAAATATCTATGATATTTAGCCTTATGCTACAGCACAAGCAGAACGCATTAAAAATTTATTTGTAAAGTCAAAAATCACTTGAAACGGAATGAAATCAGAACTTTTTTAAGATAAGTAAATGCACGTCTTCTATTTGTATAGAAATATGCACGAATAGTGACGTCACAAAAATTTGTTTACATCGGTCGCTAGGGCCGATCTGCGCGGGGCTGCCTCAGCCAAACAAATAGTGGGATATGGGGATGGGGTAATGGTATATAGCGGATGGGGTATCGGGATAGGGCGATGTGGTCATGTGGTAGTGAGATAGGGGGATGGTGTGTCAGAATATTGTTTAAATGGCGTAAAACATCGAAAAATTTGGCCTTTTGACCTTTGGTCAAGGTCGCCATACCAAAAATTGATCCCCTTGTCCATACGTGTGTATCGATACCACATTTGCATATGGTCATCAGGGGCATACAAGGAAGGTCACCATTACAGCCTCATGTCAAAAACTATACTGAAAATCTCAAGTTGCTAGCTCAAAGCGTTTTTGAGTTATCGTGCTTACAGACGGAAGGACGGACATACAGACAACAGATTCCCATAATGGGGTTTCAACCCTTAATAAACGACTATATACTGTTCCCCCTTTTTATTGCATAAAATTTAATTTCAAAAATATTTAATAGCTGTTTTGAAAGTTCTTCCATTGATCCATGGACCTGACTTATTGACTGGAGCCGTTGGGACTGTAAGCGACTTATATCAAAGGGAGTCGGATGAAAGAGCCTTTAAAATGAAATCATGAATTTGGTTGTGCCACGAGTTGAGCTGGCAATTGTTAGACATGCTAGAAAGCGACGAACATTGGCAAGAATGCAGAAACGTACACGATAATGCCTCAACAAATGGTAAAAGGCCAGAAAGCAAAGGATACTGTCCATTTAAGCAAAGGAGACTAAAGAAAGAAAGCGAGGAGATTTAATGTACCTCTCGTATGTTATTTTAGCATAGCACATAAGTTCCATAATGATCCAACTAAGTTTCTTTTAGATTACTTAACTACTAAGAATAATTACATCAACATTAAATATGAACTTGGCTCATTTATCGAGAAACAAAATTACCACTGAGCAGAATTAAATTGCATCCAAAATTGTTGTAAGTCGAATTGAGATGGCTGTTGTGAGGAGGCATACTGAATACATTTTACATTTCACAAGGTAAATTTTGTAATGTCTAACCTGATTGTGATCACATGAAAATGTCAAATCAAGGTTAATACCATATTTTGTTTATTTCGAATTGCAAAAAAATATAGTCAAACTATACAAACAAGAATCTTTACAACCTGGTTTTTTCATACAACCAGTCGGGAATTTTTTGATATTAAATTTTAAAGACTCCGAGTTTATAGCTGGCAAAATTGAGACTTTCTTCGACATTACTAGAATCTTTAGCACTTATTTAGACAGACAAAATTGTCATTTAGTTCGATTGAGAAAGAAATGAGACAATTTCTTGGAACAATTCGAACTCTTCTACCTAGATGTTATTATTATTATAACCTTTATTAAACTGTCATTTAAACCGAGTTCAACAAAATAATTCAAGACGAAAGACTGAGAAATCCAGTGAATATTTTTCAGGCAAATGTGATTTATGATCTAGCGTGTATTTGTTCATTCCACCTCTAGCCAGTAGAGAATTATAATACTTGTAAAAACAATTTGTGAAATGATTATATTGCATGTTAGCATGTTGCATCTGGTGGCAATATACGTAAATTGTTTTTATTTATTACCGCGTGCGTAGCATTCACGGTTATGCATTCGTCCTGCCAATCCGTTTGTCGGAACAACCTTGTCCTTTCGGGCTGAAACATTCAGGGCATGTTGGTATGCGTCATGGTTCGGACGAGTTCAAGTTTCGGCATTCCAGCATTTACCGTTCGCATTTTGGAGGTCAAATTCCGTGAGCTCTCCATATCCTCGGCATAGGGTTGAGCTGACAACCTCAGACAAAATTTGTGTAATTCGAGGCGTCTCACTATGACAATCAACATTAACATTGGGCGTTTTAACCTAGGTCAAACCGTTTGACCTCTAGAGGTCACGAAAGGTCAAATATACATTTCATGCATTTTCACATACAAACACATATTAAACACATACAAAAAGCGTTTCTACGTTTAAAATTACATTTGACCTTCGCATGACCTCAATCAGAGGTCAAGGTCAAATGGGGCATTTTGAGATATGATGCGTTTTCGATCCAGAAATGCATATAACGTAAATGAAAAGCATTTAAACGTTCAAAATTACATTTGACCGTTGCATGACCTCCGAGAAAGGTCAATGTCAAACGGTGCATTTTTACATTTTCAACATTTTTGAGTCAGAAATGTCTTTAAAAAATTACGTAAATTATTTTAACGTTTTAAATGGCAGTTGACTTTTGCGTAACCTCAATCGAAGGTCAAGGTCAAATAGCAGGACATTTTGAGATTTTATGCTTTTTTAAACATAGAAGCATTGAAATGTAATATTCACCCAAACTTATGCAAAATTAACGCTTGTTACGTTAAAAAGTTTACACAAAAACGCTTACGTAAAACTTTATTTAAACAATCTATTTTTTGCGCTTGCGCACGCGGTTTCTACACACTGATTATAGCAGTTTATGCACCTTCGCTTCGGTATAATTTGACCTTGACATTATTGAAACCACTCTTTGCAATCATGTTTTTTCTCTATATGGCGTGTTTTAAGTTGAAATTTTCAATACTCTGGCTCTACTTGTTGGATTTTGGGTAGCTTGTAGAATATATTTTTTTATGAATATTAAACATATTTTTCAATTGAACTAATATTTTTTAAAAATTTACATCCTTTTTCTTTCATACCTATTTACCAAAGGGTGGTTTGGTTGAAATTGAAAAAAAAAAAACAAGTTGACCTCTAAAACATGTTCCAAAGGAATGATTTGGAAATTTTGCAAAAATTTGGTTATAAAACGAACGCCGAGACCTTGGGCAATTTACAGAAGAACATTAAAAGCGTACACTTTCAAAAGACCTCGTCCTTTACATAGTAGCAAATGATGTCGACGCTTTAGGAAAAGTCAATCTTCTTCTAGAAATTTATAAATTTGAAATAAATTGGCTGGACATGGTGAAAAACGGCGAACATTGGTTAAAAAGCACAAGCCGGGAAGAAACCGAGAAAAAGAGGCAAACTTGTAGTTTCTGAACCGAAACTCACCACCAGAGATGCGAAATAGAAGAGAGATAAATGATTTTGAATATTAAAGTGATAATTCTAAAACAAAAAATGTATTCTGAAATTTCAAAAATATTAGAATAAAATTACCATTGCATGTTCATCCATTTCCAAACTTTGCTCATGAGAAGAAATTTTGACAAGTACTTTGACCCTTTGAGATCATTTATCATTATGAAAATTTTAAATCCTAGCAATATCTGAATTTCGAATCCAAGTTCAACCTTGATTTGTCGTATTGTTTATTTCTGGATATTTAGTGCCAATAAGGATGATTCAGTGACTCGGAGGTCAATTCGGCATTAAAGTAAAAAATGTAGAAATCTGATTTTGAGCTTTTTGTATAAACATGGAAGAGAGGCGTGAGATGATAGATGTGGACCAAAAACATTTAGTGATGCGATGTCATATTTTCCGGTCAACCTTGTCCTATCATCCATTGAGATTGGTGGATCAAAATTTGATCCTCATCATTCCAACATTTAGGATTACAACCTTCACAGTATTAAATATTTTCACACATATCTCATCGTTCCCATTTGCAAGAAAATAGTCCAACTACACAAGACGTTGTTACCCTAAATTTACCCTAATTCTCTAAATGATTATATCTACTTAAGTTATAAATGAATCCGAGTATTGAAGTCTCGATTTGTTTGGATTTAGGCCTCATTTAAGGAATGAATGTATGAGACAAATAAGTATGAATTCAAATGAACTCGGACTCTTTTAAAAATGCAGATAAATCCGGACCTTCTTTCCAATGATTGAGTTATAAAATATGGCTTTTGGTTATTATTTCTTTACAACCACAAAATAACATGTTGGTGAAATATTTAAAACAAATTGCAAATTTGTTTTTAAAAAGGTATACAATTTTCCAATTTTAGTCCTAATTTGTAGATTTTTCAAAACAAAATCATTCAATTTCATTCACTGATATAGTGAAATGTCCATAACATGTTGGTGAAATTATGTTTTAAAAACAGACCTGTTTTTAAGTTGAATATTTTAACCCTCTTAATCCAGATAAATTTGTGCCCAGATGTAATACATAACATGTTTTATTAACGTATTCCATACATTCTACTGGCATATTTCAATGAATAATGAATGTTTTTTAGTTGTAAAAAAAACTTACTGCGATATTTTTAAAATTTTTCGAAAAACTCACTATAAATGCGAGTGCCGAGACCAACTTATCCGCCACTTTAAAACTCTTTTTACAAACTCAACTTCCAACATGAAGCAAGGCCATCAAAGCTGTCCGATTTCGTTAAAGGTTGGGGTCATTCTCATCCTCCTCCTCCATGTACTTACCCATTCTGTCAACGCTGCAAAAACAATTGAAATTGATGAGATCCGACTTTCCCTGGCTCCAGAGTCTGTCCAGAATTTTGTTATAACCAAAGTGACTTTGGGACGTGAGAATTTCGACAAAGACCCTGGCCCCGAAGAATATTTCAATGTCATCCCCTCCACAGATTCCTTTACCTTCAATCGGGTTCCACTAGATAAAGTAAGGCATGATTAATCAAACCTCCATTGTTTAGAATTTTAATATATTTTATTTCCCATTTTGTTTCAGGAAATTGTACTTTATCTAACAACAACGGCAGAATCGGACATCGGACATTTGAATGGAAAACTGGCAGTAACAAAAGACATCCTTCTCCAAGGTTTTAAAGAAGCCACGATACATTTTCATCGTGCTCTACCTGATCGTTCCTTTGACTACACCGTTCCCTATCTCGTTAAGTTCACCAACGAAATTGGGAATCCCGACATACTAGAACCAGAGTTTGAATCATTACCCGTGAACAGCGGAGATGATGACGATGCCAGTAGTACTTTAACTACCGGCCGTTCGTTTACAGAGTCACTGAAACAAAATGCTGAAGGAATCCAGAGTACGTTAATTATATCCATATACATCTGTTGATTATGGCTATCCTAACCCCATAAAATATTTAACCATAAACACAATTTACATTTCTATTAGTTGGAGAGAAAAACTTTAAGCTTCGGATTAAGTTAAAAAATCCTCCGGAATCTTGGAGTGACCATTACGAGGGAGTGGTTACTATCCCAGAGTGGGTCCTAAATCAGAAAACGGGTGAGCTTTGGACAAGTAGCCGCACGGTGTCTTATGTTCTTAAAGTTGAACCATCATCAGTCCCAAAGCATCAAACTATTCTGTTTGCAGATATCCCATATTTTGGAATAATTGATCATCGTGTAAGTTTGCATACATGTTTTATTTTACAAAATTCCTCTGGTTTTTAATAAATTGTTAGAATTATATTTGTCTAATTAATCTTTTTTCAGTCAGTTCAAATTACTTTCTACGAAGTTCTTCAAGGCGAAAATACAGGAGAGAAAGTTGGGTGGATTGAACAATTCAGTATTCCGTTCCTATTTATGGATAAAGTAAGTCCAGGACCCTATTCAGATTCGTTTAAATTCACGACCTTTAAGATTCATGTTACAACACAACCTGCAAAAGTGTTATAACTTGACTCCAATTGTTTTATGAATTAACACAGAAAGTACAAATAGAGCTAACTCTGAAATCCGGAAATGGTGGCCACACGACTCACGATGTAGAAATCAAGGCAGTACTCGGAGTAAATAAAATTAGTTATTTGACCATTGGTGCACCAGTGAATGGTTTCGATACAGCAGACCTATGGCAACTTCAAAATCCTTTACGGGACAATGATCAGTTGTTTGGTTGGGGAACTCATCCACTTTGGCCCACTATCACCTTTATAGAGGATGACTTGCAAGGAACTGGGATTGATTTTTATGTTAGAAATTATCGAACTGATCAACCTGAACATGAGACGACTAACGATAAGCACCTTAACATAGCTTCTTGGGAAACCTTGAACTCTAAGGATTCTTCACAACCTAAAGATTCTCCTCTTAAATGGACTACCACTTTTGGTTACCCAGCATGGAAGTATCTTAAACGAAAGAATGCAATCGTCGTCCCCATCTTTCATGATGATCTTCGAGCAAGTCCAGAAGGCGAAGATGTTCTTAGCCCAGTTCAAGAAAAAGACTCATCTCAGGATCAGGACGAAGTTGTTGAACGAAAGTTTGATTCGGACTCACAATCAGTTCAAAGTTTAGGGCAAAAGTCAAGGTTTAGTCAGGCATTGACCGATGATGATTCGACCATGAAAGAGACATCGGAACTTCAGACTAAACCAAGCCCTTATAGGAACATTTCTTATCTTTTGATTAAATGGATGTCCAAACTCCTTGAACAGATCACACGTGATGGCGTCTATTTTAGACCTGATTCTAAGAATGAGAATTTGAAACATGGACAGTTTGGATTTGGACATAAAGTTGCACGGTACTTTGAAGACTTTAAAGACGTGGAGTATGATAATGCACGGATAATGCTTGACGCAATCTATGGAGGTAAGGACTTAAGACCCAAAGTAAAAGAAGTCAGAGTAAAATTTTGCTTATTAAACCATGTAATTCTATTTTACAGTGGATCCAGAAGAAGAACGTAAACGTAGCATGAGTCCATGTCCAACCACTGAAGAAGATACAATTGTTCCCCAAGTGCTATCAAACCTTGTCGATAATGGAAAAGCGGTTATGGGCAAGGTTGGACATGTGGCTACGAAACTGAAGTTGCTACCAAAAGAGTTTAACATTCATATTGTAGCTAGCGGCTCTAATACTGCTGGAAAGGTCGAGGATCTATTACACGTTTATCCATATGCTTCCCTGATTATATTTGACTTTGAAGAAAAGGATAATAGTCAGTTAAATGTTTTGGATCGAGCCCTCATCATTCGTAAGAATTACTAATACTAAACGTATGAATGACTGCACTGTTTCTTTCTTTTTAATGTACACGTTTATTTTCAAAATTATTCAACAGCTGTTTTGAAAGTTTTGGAATTGGTCCATGACCTTGAGACAACCGAGACTGTTGTGACTGAAACGGACTTACGATTAAGTGAGTCGGAGAAAATAATCTTTAAGAATATAATCATGAATTTGGTTGTGCCAAGAATTGAGATGGCAATTGTTAGACATGCTGAGAAACGACGATTATGGGCAAGGAGTGAGAGACAAAAACGTAAATCCTCGGGCATAACAACGCCTAAGTAATAAGACTCGAAAGCAGAGAAAGTCTGCACTGCAGAGACGCTTTGAATCATTTTGAAATTTACTTAAGTAAAGCTTGAGTAATTTTTGATCCATTTTCTGATTAATATGTTATTCATTAGCACAGATCTTTCCTTTTCTTGAGCAAAGCAATAGATTTCAAAATTAGCAAATTCATTTTCGTAAGAACCCTTCGATTCGATTCACCCTTAAGTAATAGTATAAATTTTTAATATTGCATTTGGTTTTATTTATGCAGAATTAAAATTATCAATGATTTTACTTTAATTATATCCACAAGCAGAAAAACTTCCTGTACCATGTATATAAAGTTCAAAATAAATTCAGCAGTATCCGAATTCCCATTACTTCAAGACGAAATCCTTGCTTGCGAACTATTAAGACAAAAACCTTGTTAAATTGCGAACATATCAACCCAGAGCATAAAGACAAATCAAATTTTTCAAAT
>JAQIYE010000284.1:0-14174 GCA_034699765.1 Xenyllodes armatus
CTCTAACTTTAAAAATTGATGTAAAGGTCTACAACATGTCAAAATACATGTTTTAAAGATGAATGTTGTATTTTAACGTTTATCAAACTTTTTGAGATCTCACGCATTTTTTGTAACAAAAAAAATTCAACATTTTTCTTTTCTTGTATTTTTGACTTTTTTGTTCTTTGAAGGAAATGTGAAATACCATGATTCTGTATATGGTCTCGTCTGACTTTCTCTCCTGATCTTGAGTTTGTCTGGACCAAAAAAGGAGTCCACCAAACAAAAACATATAATAAAAACTCTTCTTTTTTGAGTTCCCATGACAACATGTGTGCTTGACTGATCCTGAGCTAAAGCCTGAGAAAAGTCCAAATATAAGAGTAGGAGAGGAAGAAATCTTTCCCTTGGTTTTTCTACAAAATACTGGAGAAAGTTTATGTGTCGGAGTTGGGGTGAGTCGAGTCTTTCCTCCTACAGCCAGTTTTTCCTTTTCTTCTAAAAGTTTGTTTTCTCTCTATTTCTGGAGGAGTCGACCATGGCCGAAGTCGGCCTTTAGCCAGAATTCCTTTCTATGGAGGAAACCCTCGACTGGAAACTTGACTCCCTCCATCGATTTTCTTCGGGAATAAAAGGCGGAGTTTGTTCAAAAAAAAAGTTCTTTCCCCTTTCCTTAACTGGATTTTCTCAGAAGGAAAATAAGGACCTTGGAATGAAACCATATACCATCATCTACCTCATACACACTCCATATGATATGATATGACTCCTTTCTCCAGGACAGTAAATTTCCAATTTACTGAAGTACTCGAGGAGAGGAGTCCTGAGGAAGGGGGTTTATCCTGGATGTGTCTGTCTGTCTCTCGATTTCTTTACTCACTCACCTATTTTGAAGAGAGAGACTTTCTCCAGTCAAGACTCCATTTATTTATTTATTTATGTGTGTATACTGTGTATGTATGTATTTAGATGGTGATCCTTAAGGGGAAGGCTACAGGATCATTTTCTTTTAGGGGGTTACTTTCACCACGTTGGAAATTGGAAGGGTGAGTGAAAGTCTACTTGAGACTCATGTATGTCTGAGTTCCGTTTCGTCTGTCTGAAATAGTGTGATGAAGAATAGGTCAAGTTATATAAGGAGACATTTTTTATTGAACTTTTTCCCGTCGCCGATGTGACTTTGGATGGAAGAAAAAGTTTTGAGGCTTTGTGGAAAAATGTTATTCGAAATGACCCTGAGATATGGAAATACTAGAATTTAGTTTAAACCATTTAGCAATAATGCAACCCATAATAAGGAACTATAAAAATAAATATAGGTAAAAATACAGAACATTGATAGACTGCGTGGATGGTAAATTAATACAATATATTCAGGCCAGACTCGACGTATGAAAAACTAAAATCCATTTCACACCAAATTAACCCACACACAAAAGAGACCTTCAAATGCTTGATACCCCAAATTTTAATCTGGAAACAGTCTCGCAATGGTTAATTTTTGATTATCATCATCCCCTAAATATAACCACATAAATATACTGAATCAGGGATTCTACTATTATAGATAAATCCCATCTAAACTCCAAAGTTTACCTTCCGCTCTAACGCTCTGATCCACCAACTCGGCCAAAACCTACGTAAAACTTTCCCCAATAATAATAATTACATTATCCCACACTCACTCTGATCACATATAACAAGCATACCTAAGAACAACTTGAGCATGATATTATTATTATTAGAGAAGAATAGTATCCCTCTTTATCATTGTTATTGATACGACAACTATAGGACTTTCTCTCCTGGACCCTCTTCAGTTCACTTCATGTTCATCATCTGTTGGATCTCCCAAACATTTTCCTTCATCTACAAATACAAACTACCCAGAAACCTTTATAGCATAGCTGATTGAGGCTGCTGGAATGAAAAAACAACAAAACGTTTTCCAGGAGACTGAAACTATTCTGATCTGAGTTGAGGAGGAGGAAACCCGGTAGATTTTCTTTTTCTCCCTGAATTTTAGAAATTACGGGAATGACTCTTGGAAAGGTTGCTTGAGGTACTTTTACTTGGAGTCCAATAAGAAAATTCTCTCAAATTAATCTTTTGGAAATAACAGGGAGGCGAAATAGAGAAAAACCAGGGTAGAAATTTAGGTCCTTCTGTTTCTGACTTTTGTATTTCCAAACGGGATTTTTTGCCTTTCTCCCTTCCTGTCTCTCATACACTATGTAGGCCCGAATTCCTTCCAGAAATTTTATTTATTCCAAGTTATAAAGGGAAAGGCAAGTCCAATCTGTAGTTTTTAGTCACGCCTTTAGATGATTTGATGACTATTGGGACTAATTTGAGATTTTGATGTTTAGCTCTGATTTAACTGGTCATGGAGTAGGATCTAGGCGTTGGGTATATCGATTAAGTGATGGATTGGACAAGGGAAATATATATTTGGGATTATTAGATTTTTGTGTAAATTGATGGAAAGACAACTGAACAAATGCTACAGGAACTTTTGTGTGGGGAAAAAGTATAATAATTGGAATCGGTGTTGAAAACAATATCGGACAAAGGTCATACAACTCCCCTAATAAATCACAACTTTCCAGCTTTAATTCATTTCCCTTAAAATATATCTTCCAGGTCACGGTATGAAAAACCTAAGGACCTTCTTCTTCTTGCCACTTACCATACCAGATGACGAGGATATTTATAAATTACTCATGCCATTATCGCATATGCAATAAACTTCAATTTTGAAAAAAAAATTTAAAAACGGTAAGACCAAAATCAGTTAGACTCATAATAAGTTAAGTCGAAATACAAAAGACACTCCAAATTTCATATCCACCTTAATGTTCATCATAATCATCAATCCGGATTCGGGTCGAGGAGGTGACAGGATTTGGTCCCACAAAATGAGATACTTTACTCCATAGAAGAAAGCAAAAAAAGTACGTTGTACTCTTCTGAAAAGTCAGATGAGTTTATTTCATTTTATTTTAGTTAAATATATATCTTTGTCTTCTTCTATTGTACTACAGATATCAGTATAAGGGGATGAAAATGATGTAGGAAGAGTCACCCGGACCCGGGTAGTATTTTCTCTTCTTCTTTTTTTCTGTCCCGGTCCTTTGGGAGTTAAGGAAGGGTCGCTTGTAGATAGGATATCCTACACGATACTAGCATAAAATTCAAAAGAAAAAAACTCTGCCCTGCTTCTCCTGCTGTTTTACAAACTGAAGCTTAACTACTAAAACTAAACTGGAAAATCGGAGACAGACGTACGTACACACATAAAGGATCCAATGTGAGCTGGGATGAGGAGGGGAATTAGATCCGGTCCGGAGATCGAATAAAAAGTAATTCTTTTTTAAAACTATAGAATACATTTTAGAGCCCTCCTCTCAAAAAAGAAAAAAAAAACACCAAACACCCTCAGAGAAGATCTTTGCGAGAAGAATAGTGTAGAAGAATGGATAGGGGAGAAAAAAATTTCGAGCTAAAATAAATCCAAGTCATTCATGGGATAAATAATATGCAATAAATTACTTGGACCTGTTTTTTTTAAGAGAGAATACTTTAGAAGGTCCGGATTTGACTATCTTCTTAAGATCTTTGCTCAAAATGTTTGAAATCAGTTGGAGTTTTAGACTTTACGCGTTTAAACTTTAAAACCCGAACCCGGTTAAAGTCCGGATGATTATTAAGAAGTTGGTGCATCATTTCAAAAGGTTGTGCTTTAATGGTGTTCTTAAACAAATTTGAAAGACCCTTTGAGTTAGAATTGTCGATTTTGAAACCTTAGTCAAATTTGGGGATGTACATATGTGGAAGTAACTTTCATGTTGTCAGCTGTAATAAAAGGTCAGGGTTTCTGACCCAAAATTCAAAAGGGGTATTTTTTCCATGTACCATCCATACATACTCGTGTGTTTACTACAAGATCTGGTTTTGATTTGTTTTTGGGATCCCTTGTGTTCTCAAATTCCTATTTTGGGAATTACATGAGGGAAATCTCTGTCTGTGGTGACTCTCTTGGGAATACCCGTCAACCCCAACATCATCAGACAAAACGACATTCAAGAACATGAAAAATGAGCTCAATGTTCTCAACCAACTAATGAGTTTATAAAATCATCTCATATCCTTTGTATCCAACTATTCATTTCATCTATTTCAAACCTCAATTAATAACTGACTCCTAAATCTAATTGTGTTAAGTTTTTATTTATTAAAGGGAAACGCTTAATAAGCTGTATTGTTCTTGTCATCACCAATTTTTAAGTTGCAGGTTTTTGATTTGCTTAGGAAATTAAAGTTTGTGACTTATAGATCATTTTTTTGAGTCAATTCAATGCATTTGTGTCTCAAACTGATTTTGAAATTGTCAATTGCTAAGTTTCAAAATTTAGGATTTTCATAGTTCCTGCTAAACATAGCGCTAACATGTTGAAGGACACAAGTCTAAAACCAAAGCATTGCTTAGGCAAAAAAGCAAAGTCTTTGTATCTTTTTTTTTTTTTTCAAAAACCTATTTAGAGTTCATCTCAAAATACATTGCTCACGCAAGTAACAAAAAGTAATCTGGAGTCCTACATGAAGAAGTTCAGTCCTTTTGTTTTTTTTTTGCTCCCAACAATGTGATTCTTCTAAAGAAATTCATTGTTACAGATAGTAGAAGAGGAGACGCAAGAAGCGAGGGACAAAACAATTGTTTTGATGACCAAAATTTTAACAGGATCATTGCCCTAAACCAAAAAAAAACGTAGCCAATGCAATGTATCCAAAGAAAAAAAATTGTTAAATGATGACCACACGTCTCATCTCCCCTGCAACGCTGAAAAAAGAACCCTGACCGCCGCGCTACCATCATAGCATCATCATCATAAGCATTATATATTCCAACAATGAAATATATATAAAGTATTTAAGAAACGGAATCTCTTGCTCGTCTTAGATTTGAGAGACGAAAAAAAAAACTCAACAAAAACATAATTAATTTGAGAAGGTTTTCAAGACCATTTCGCCTCTTAATGTTATTGTACTGTTGTCAACACAATGGGAAAAGGTGTGAGGATTTCACCGGGGATGCCACCGTGGCAGGTTTTCACAGGAAGGGTCCCCTCCTGGAGTTACTTTGGCTCGATTTTATTCTATGTTCTCTCTCTGGCGCCGGTCAATCCATGACTTGGCTAAAAAAAAACTAAGGAGTTTTATAAGAAAAATGAAGATTTTACTTCTTTTGTAAAAATGAAAAGAGATCCCCCTTGGTTTCTGTTTCTGGTATAAGAAAAAGGAACTCTTCCGAGGATAAGGGTCTAGTTTTTTTTCCACTAATCGATTTTTGAATGACCCTCAAGTTCAGAAAATGTTTAAGTCATTCGTTCTTTTCTCTTGTATTTAATAAGGGTGTGGTGAGAATACAGAATCTGATCCGTGAATAATTTCAAAATGTGGATACAAACTCGAAATTCAAATTATGGCAAGATTAAGATCTAATAAAGTTTGATATTTTATTCTCGCTCGATCCATGATGTAAAAAATCTTTTAGCTCGTTCATCTTGTAAATTTTTGCAAAACTTTCTGATTGCTAATCGTGTATCAGATTTTTAAACTAATTTTGGGAACGCATTGTTAGATATTCTGCCTACAAAATTTCTTGATTCTTGAAAAAAGTTATACATCTTTTGTAATCCAAATTCAGTTTTTCTCATTCCATCTCAAGAATATGCGTTTTCTATTCGGGACAGGCTCCTCAAACTTTCGACTCTCTTTTTTTCACAATAATAACATTTCTGAAAGAAAGTTCAACTTTTCCCATGTATTTATATTTGTGTATTCTTTAAAGTTTGGAGAAAGGCACGTGGACCCCTTACTCCAAAGCCAGACTCAACTCGAAGGATCCTTCAGAAATAAACAAACTTTTTTTTGAAAAAGAAAACTTGGAACTGAACTTCTCAAACAAAAACTAGAAAGAGACAAGGGCAAGGGACCATGGTTGTACTGAACCGTACGAGTACATATAACTCAATGTCCCATGGAAAACTGAGGTGAACCAAGTCCCACACCCAAGGAGTCTTGTTTATTCTATTGTTGTTCCAATTGAATAGACCAAAGTAGTAGACGATGTTATTGACAAAATGGAGGAGATGACAGGGACAGAGACTTGAACGTTAAAAAAAGTTTCTTAACGTTGCAAAAAGTTTTCAATGCAACTCCAGAAGAATGGATTTTGGTAGTTTGACGTTGAGTTTCCAGCAGGTTCAAGAAAAATGAAAACTGAAATTTCGATTTCTCCTTTCTTATGGACGATTTACGTATTTCCAGGAACTAAACATGACCCTTAAAACTCATTCAATAGCCGATAAAAATCTTTGTAAAAATATAGTAAAAGGTATACAATAAATAAATAATTAAATGAAAAATAAAATGAATGTTGTATTATAGTCTGAATAATACTGTATGAATATGGTCTTTTTTTAAAATATTTCTGATGTTGGATGCATTTGGTAAAAAGAACTTGGGTACATTTTTATTTAGAGCCAGCTTTATGAAAACCCGAAGACGCGACGGTTATATACTCAGTCAGAATCAGAACATTATTGTGTGAAAACGACAAGACGGATTCTTGCATTAACAAACAGTCTGGTTCTTGAAAAGATGTAATTTTAACTGACCTATAACCTGTCTCTTACTACTAATATCTATTATCCTTGGTTTCCAACAAAGACACAATCAATCCAACTGGAATATAATTTGTTCATAAAATACTTAATAAAAAATAGTGAAAGAATAGGAATCCTCATAGGAGCCGGGACTGAATTCAACCCCGTCGTCGTGTGGAGATGATGGTAGAAATTGGACTCACGTGCCGTGTCGCACTTCAAAATTAACACTAATTTCACCACATTTATTTGTGTTTTTGTATTTGACTCGATTGGAATAGACTGTTTTTTTGGGGATCTTCTCATGATGATCATGAACAACAACATCAACATGATGATGATCTCGTCGCAGAGGAAACTTCATGGTAGAGTAAACCCTCCTCAACTTTCCCCTTAATAACCCCAACAAACAATACACACTCCACTGACTCCATACGGAGAGGACTCAATTATGGAATGAATAAGGGACCTTGAGGACCACACTTTGGATATTTGGTTGGGTACAGACAAACAAACAAAGTGGAGGTAGGAGGACAAGGGAACTGCTTTCAAATTTGTATTTGTTTGTCATCATCCTCAATATTTTTTACACTTTGGGAGGAAATGTTTAAGGAAACCTTGTAAAAATTTGGTTTTGTGAAGGGCACACATTAAAAATCTAAAAACCTTTGCTTTGGTGTAATTTTGCGGCTTCAGTGAAATCAAAACATGCGTTTAATCAGAGACTTGAACTTTTAGAAATTCTAATGACTCTATAGTTCAAAATCTGTAAAATTTAGAATTGGAATCAAGGCAATCAAGTTCCATTGGTTGATCCTTGAGAGTGGCTTCTTACAGTGTCATGGATCCACGTCTCCGGTGAAATTTTTTCTCAAATTCCAATTCCCACATTAATCATTTTCCTTCTCCAGGATAAATCTGATTTCAGAAGACTTTCGGATTTCTAGAATCATGGAATGATGGTTGAACAACTTAAAGCCAAGTCGAGGTTTCATCTGTAAAATCGAACGGGTTCTTCTTCCATACCATGAGTAACTGGATCCCATGTCCTTGACTTGGGAGTCTTTCTGGAACTTTCTTAATTATCCCAAAATGATAAAGCGTCAGTCAGGGAAGCAGTGAAGTGAAGAGAAAATTTTAGTCCCATCAAGAAAATATTTTAGATTTTGTAAGATGATATCGGATGGAATCTGATGCAGAAACCTATAGGAGATCTTCAGAGAAGATATTTATTTGTGTCATGTATTTACTATGTTAGAAAGTGAAGTACATAAATTTTCATTTTCTTTTCACATCACTCCGCTAAGAACAAGAAGTCATTTCAACTGCCAACTTCAATCCCTCCTTGTCCATATGCATATGAGATTGAGAGAAAGTGTATTTTCTCCGGTTAATTACTCTGTCACTTACAATATTGTGAGAAAATAGAAAATGCTTTGGGATTTGCATCAACCAGTTGCATCGTCTTGCACAACGCTATTCCTTACGAAACTTTCATGTTTAAGATTGGTCATACAAACATACTACCACTTTTGCACATGGAATACTAATTAAACGTTTACATTTGGAGTAAAAAAAATATTACTTAATAAAAAAGATACCGAGATATCCTGCATTTCTACATATTTACGAATATACCCAACTCGTTCCTCTCGAATTAACAACTTTGTTTCTCTTGCAATTACGTGTTTCGTGTATACACATAGTGTCAACATATATGTGATAACTTGCCACATTTGGTGGCAAGCTGGAGGCCGATCACATGGTAGTCTTGCGGACTACCATAAACATACAGCTTGTTGGCCTTTGCACTACCATAAACTGATGTTTGGGCAGGCTTATTAATCCGGGAGACAATGGACAGTCAGATAATCTATACGAAGACAATTATTAGACAAACGTGCAAAAGTCCAAACCTGACACCTGGTTGACCTTAGACAACCCTAAACTGACAACCGGTTGACATAGGACAACCTCAAACCGACAACTGGTTGATATTAGACACCCCTAAATAGACAAGTGGTTCAATTTCAGGCATGCAATTTACCAAGAAATCGACAAACTGCTTCCAAACGAAAACAAATTTTGTTGAAATTAAGCATTGGACAGATGTCATTAGATGCATTCAAGTGCTTCACAATCAAGTCAGGTTTTAACTCATTTACATAACCTACCGCTTCACAACTAGAATGTTAAATAAAATTGGAAGCATTGGACAGATGCCACTAGATGCATTCAAGTGCTTCACAATCAAGTCAGGTTTTACCTCATTTACATAACCTACCGCTTCACAACTAGAATGACAAATATTAACTTGTCACCAGAAACCACCTACCTGTTTCACAATTCAAAATCGGCGTTTTTGTCAATGAAGCACTCGTCCAGATGTCGCTAAATGGGATCGAGTGCTTCACAGCCAAATCAAGTTTTATCTCAATTGAGGACACCTGCCGCTTCACAAATGAAACGCCAAATATGAAGACTTCCAAAAACCATCTACCTATTCACAATTCAAAATCGGCGTTTTTTGTCAATGAAGCAAAAATGAATGGAAAATGATAGCAATCGTGCGGTCGGACACACAGACAGACAGCGTGATCACATAAGACGATCGGGTGATCGGTCTAAAAACTAAGTAACTAAGGGTTTTGGATTTTTGATTTGATAAATCAAGAGTTTAAAAAGTTAGAAGAGATGAGAGACATTTCAGTGGACAATGAAATCGTGTAAGGACCATCTATACTGATAACTGATTTCTTGGGAGAATGTGTAAACAATTTTTGAAAATTCAAAATCTTAAAAAACAGATTATACCCAATTTACTGATACATATTATGCCTTCATAGCCTTCCTTTTCATACTATCTGTAATAAAAGAAAAAGAAGTGTATCAGAACAGTCCAAATCAAATTTTAAATCTTTCAAAATGGAGTGTCAAAATTAATGGGATTTTAAGGAGTACTCAACTTGTTCTCGTTTGTGTACCCTTTAATTATGGATTCAAACAAGTTTTTTTTTCAAAAAATTTTTTTTGTAAAATTATCTTGCATTTACTTTTCCAATAGTCTGAAGGCTTGGGCTCAGCTCAAGAGGGAGAACAATGAAAGGAAATGTCTATCTCTTTGATTCTGAAAGATCCACTCCTCCCACTCGAACTACCTATCATCCCAATCCTAGTCCAAGTTGGAATGTAATGCAAACTCCAAATTTTTAGTTTTTACCTTTGTTTGTGTCTGTCTATCTGTATATTTCCGGTTTCTTGTGTCAGATTCTGAAGGATGTGGGCCGTCCCGAACAACAACCACTCATCTTATTACCACTCAAGTTCCATGATACATTTCATATCAGCTTCGGTTTTTAAAAAAAAAGTATTCAAAAGCAATACTTTTAAAGCATCAGAAGTTAGAAGGGGTTAGAGTTAGAGGAGGTCCAAAGTAAGCAAGCCAAAGAAATATTCCAGTTTATTAGTCCCAGGAGCCATTTCCCTATAGAAGCCTAAAGCGAGAATCTGTTAATTGATTTTGAAACAATTTGTATGCTTCCAAATACCTTTCACATATAAGACCTTGTGAAAGTTTGTCCAGTTTGCTGGATTGTCGTAGGGTTGATTACAATGTGATTTGGGTTTAGCATATACTTACAGTGTATCATGATTTTACAGAATTGTAAAATTTTGACAGGCAAATCAGTCACAAACAATGGCGAACCATCACGAATTAAACCTACCGTACGCCGTACGACTAAATAAGAGAAAACCGTTCTCAATATTTCACAAGGAATCATTTTTACAGTAGCACAAATTCAGTTATGTTTCAAAAAGACGCTTGTCCGAGATATTTGCTTTCCACATCCTCTAGAAATACATCTGCTCCAAATCTTCATTTGAACAGCTCATAACAAATCATTTTTTTCATATTTCCAATTGTTGAGTCACCTACTCGTTTGAACCTCATGGATCGTATGGATCTTCACAGATCTTGAGATAAAATGGTTTCCTCCAAGTTCATTCTATTACTGCCATAGTAGTACGTACTAGTACTAGTGGTACCGGTATCTTTCTCTTGAACCATTTCTTCCGGGTTTCTTTTATTATTAGAGAAAAAAGACCTTTTCAGATCAAAAGCCATTCTAAATCCGAGAACTCGGGAGGAGCATTATTTCCCCCTTCACTATCATTGAAATCCGGATTTGGGTTCTCCCTTTCTGACTCACTCAATCCTTTTATTTCTGTCAGTCAGTCTGACTGAATGTCTTCTGGAAAGTTGGGAGAAGGACCAATCCCGACTCTTCTTAATCTTTCCAAAAAATCTTACATGAAGGCAAACATCCACCCACATGAACTAAAAGCTCATGGATATTTCTTTCTATCTTTCCTCAAGTCGAGCCAGTAACTTTAAAAAGGCATGCCAAGTGATAGGCCGCTTACATACATCGATCGTGCCTTGGGCATATTAATTAAGCATCCTTATCTACTGCCTGTTTATGACTCGATATCAGTTCAGAGTATGTTTTGCCTTTACATGTTACAAGCAAAAATTAACAGATTCATTGTAAGTTGTAAGTTCCCTTCTATTGTTAGAAAGAGGGTAAAGGGCCGTTTTAAGGACCATGACATTTTGAACTGTTTTAATATTTTAACCATAGCTGAAAGGCAGAAATTAGTATTTGCAAAAACAATTTTCAAATCAACGTTGTCCACCGTTGATGAGATCAGATCACTTTATGTAGTTTCAACTAATACACGATCTTCTAGGTCACTGCCACTTATTACTTAGACTCGTTTCACTCAGAGACATTTCGAAAATCCGTTAAATTTAGAGCTAGTAAGTTTTGGAATTCTCTTCCAAAAACATGGTCATTGGCTGATTTGAGTTTAAGCAAATTTAAGGACCTCATTGTAAATTATTTAGTCTCAAAGCGTAATCCTGATGTAATCGTTAATTTCTAGAATACTTTCAAATATAATGTTAGAGTAAGTGTATTATTTATATTTTGTCACCGAGGGGAGACCAGCATTGTAATTTTTGCATTGTTGAATTCGATTTAAATGACAAATAGATAAAGGTTTCAATCAATCAATCAATCATGGGACCAAGCCTGGATAAATTTCAGTTCACTCAAATTGTGCTTTAGAGGAACCAGCGATAAGAGAAAAACTTAATGCTTGAAAAAGCGAGGATATGAGTTGAGCGTAATTTTCAGACATAATCTGTTTAAAAGCCGTTAGAATTAGCAACTGAAGGTCAAAACAAGAGTCATAAGCAAAGAGCGGATAAAAGCAAACACTAGTACGAACCATACGAGAAGTAACAGAAACATTTAAAATCAAATGAGACAGAAATCTAAACAGTTTTACATACAATTTTGGATCAAGTAAGGATGCTAGAATTTCTGCTCAACGGGTTCACATGCGGGTAGATTAATTAAAAGTAGTGAATGACTTTATTAAAGGAGCCTTAAATTGAATCTACTTGCAGCTTGCCATGGAATGCAAAATAAAGTAAAATACAATTTATGGGTTTCTGAGGTTTTGTTTATATGCTAATGTCACCGCCCTGGCTCATATCGTCTTGACAAGTGGCCAGTCGACGGAGCATTTATTAGGTGACGGCGCCTCTAAACTAACTAAAGAATGGCGTTTGTTGATACTAATGATTTTGCCGAAAAAATTGTATATTTTGAATGCAAGTTTACGATTTCACGAATCTTTCGTGTAATCGTAAACTAATGTAATCTTTTGTACTGAAATGAAATTGAACGTTGAAATAAAACTTGTTAGCATATTTCATGTTTAAGAAATTATACTGCCCAAAAGCTAACAAACCAAAACTTGTTGCAAGCCAGGGGGTGACATCACCAAGACGTGGTTCTGTTCCAGTGATTGCCGAAAATCAGACCAAGATCGAGTAGTTAAGTACTTTAAATGTTCGATGTTTGCTCTAATGAATGTTTGATCGAACAGCTCATCACAAATTATTCAAAATACAAAAACTGTAGAAATAGAATTATTACTAAATAAAATGCCAAGTCAGCCAAAAATGGTAGACTCAATGTAGAAACATTCCACTTCTCCGATGATTTAATTTCTACATCCGTTTATTTATATGTGAGAATTAAATATGCCTCAAAAGTCAGACCCCGTGTCCTCACAAACAAGAAAAAAGGATTATAATTTTAAATATTTGATTTTTAAAGAAATTTATATCAGTAACTGTAAAAAAGCAAGTTGATAATAGCTATCGCTATAGCAGGCAGAAAATGGCTAATATCTACTAGCCGTCTGGCTGTTTGGCCGTCTAGCTGTCTGTCCGTCGAGCCTGTAGTTTTAAGTTCTTTTCCCCTGTATAAAAGGGGGTTCGTTTGTATTGAATAGACAGTCTTGATTTAGTTGTCGAAGAGAGTCTTTGTTGTTTTAAACTACGACCATCTCGTCGGACTGCTAAGAGCTAGCCCGAACAGTGGTGGAGGCGCCGGGTAGTGGTCAGGAAGGAGATCATGGACAGGGTCAGACATTTACACAAAGAATTCTGGCCAGCCATCGAGAAATATATCAACATTTTGATGACTTTCGTTACCAATCTCTGAGTCTCACTCAACTGGAGATCCGGAGTTTTTTTGTGGACTGCGGGAGGCCTCCCTAAACAACATCCTGGATGAAAACACCATAACCAGGAGAGCGCGGATTCTAATGGGACCCCTCATGATTGGAACGGGGCTTCTGGCTGGGGTGGTTGGACACTGGCTGGGGACCTATCGGAAATGAACCATGGCTACGGTGATGGAAAATCAATTTCAATTTGACTTAAACTCCGAGAAAATCTTACAGGAACTCTCTTACTTTTATTTTCCTACTCCTGAAAAATTTCGAAATGATCCTAACGATTCCTTACTTAACCTACCTCACAATAATAGAAATAACATGAGTTCAGGTTTAGGAAGGACAAGTGAAGACCATGATAGGAATTTTACTTTATTTTCTCCAAATTCAAGTAAACATAAAAAGAACCGTAAATTTGTGAACCTTGAAAATAAGCATACACTTTCTCACATAACGAATAAGCAATTAAGGACCTTATATAGAATTACAAGGCGAACTCCATGCACTGTTCACAATTTAACTAATGTAAAAATCCCCTTTGAGTATGAATTGATTTTCAAATTGGGTTTAAAGTTTTGCTTTCCAAAAGCCATTAATACTAAAGCTCTGACGTTGGATCTAGAATCTAACGTTAGTAAAATTAATTGGATTGCTAATTCTAAATTAGATAATAAAGTTTGGATAAAACCAGACAAAATTGGCAGGATTTTTAGGGAAAAATGCAAAAAATGGGCAAGTCATTTTAAAGTTAAAAATAACGAGGACAGTTTCGATATTTTTGGCAATTCACACGATTTTATTAGGGGTCTTGTTTCCAAACTCATATCAAATACAACCAGAAATAACTTCCTCAGTAGTCAGTTTTTTACAAATTTAAAAATTTTCATAAAAAATAACGATTTGGTCGTTAAGCCTGCGGACAAAAAC